>JABCKB010001069.1:0-16362 GCA_013184455.1 Fusarium continuum
GGCCACGGGGTCCGAGTTGAGGGGAACAGCCGACATTGTTGCTGTGGAATGAGTCTAGAGGAGGGATGTATTCGGTTGAGGTATTGTCCGACGAGGAAGAGAGGTAGATGGGAGAAGAGGAAAGAGGAAGAGAGTGAGAAGAAAAAGTAGATGAGGTGATGTGAGTGAGTCAGGAAGAGGTTCAGGTGGATGTGGTCAAGAATATGTTGATATAAACACAAACTCGGCGCTCCGGCGACAAGGCGAGTGGAGATCGAGGCGGGGCTGAAAGAAGGAAAAGCCTTTTTTCTTTTCTTGTGGTGCCGGGTTGTGCTTGTGTAATAAATAGTAGATGATGGATAGGTAGATATGGGGATTGGGAGAGGGACCCTTTTTATATTAGAGCTAAAGCGGTTGTTATGCAATTCCGCTGCGCCAAGTCACGGAGCTTCTCCCTCTGGTGGACAAACAAAGAAAAGCCTCGGTTTGACGCGATCCAGGGTCGCGATGATGCGCAAAAAGGCGGAGGACAGATGGTTTAGTCCCAGGGACGTAGAAGTAGACGTGTCGTTGATAACAGACGGGAGAGGAGACGCCCGGGTTTGAAACCTTGACGATCACGTCACAGCAGCCTCAACAGCAAAGTATGAAGAATTTAGAATCAGAGACAATGAGGAGAATTGGCCCAAGGGACTAATAATGTCACAGAGAGAACATAAACGTAAAAAGAATTGATTGGTGACTCGACCCGTGTGGAAAGGGAAAGAAAAAAAAAAAAACCAACTCAGGCTGGGTTTTGCGTGGTCGGTTATCGGCTCTCGGTGTACCAAGTACTAATAGTCTATCCTGAGGAAAGGTAGGTAGGTAAGTATCGTCGGAATTGGATACGGATCAGAGTTGGGCTGAGCTGATGGAGGTTGTGGAATCACGGAAGGGAAATATGGGCTCCGCTTGTTTATATGATTTAATTCCAGCGTTTGGCTTACACAATTGAATGGATAAGGTTCTTCCATGACTTGTTCCATTCCATCCATTCGTAAGTCGAAGGAAGTGAAGTAGACAACAACAAAAAGAAGAAGAGAAAGAGAAGAAAAAAATTGGCTTACACAAGATGAATGTCGAGTACCCCTGTCTACCTGTCCCTCCATCAACTCCACACCGAAGTTGGTGATGCTGCGATGTACTCGACCGTACCTGGGGCGATGGCTCAGATGGCGCCGCCTCTATTTCTTTCGTCATCCGTCAGAGTAAGAGAAGAGAGCAGTAAAACGGCTGGAATCCACAATAGAAATGCCTCCGCTTGCGCAGTCGACAGGCAACATGCGGCGTGTCCGTGACTGACTGACTGACTGACTCACTCAACGCAACTTGGCCTTCCTGACAAATGCGACCTTGAGAAGCTGCTTACAGAAGCATTTATTTCATACTAATGTACTGTTGTATGTACCCGGAGCTAAGTTACATTAGTAGGCATCTCTGCATACAGGGCTGCATACAGTAGGTAGCTTTCTGCGCCGCTGCTGCAACAAAGGTCCCCTCCTATGTCCGAGCTGAGTATGGCTTACATAGACAGATTCTTCAAATAATGTCTTCTCTCGCGCAATGCGCGCGAATACCGTTCGACTTCTCCTGCTGCCCTCGGGTTTGGGACGGGCAGATACGGCCCTTTCGGTGATTAGTGGAGGGGGGCGTGTATCTAGGTACTTACTTACGTTCATACGAGTTGCGTGAATCAAGTCAATCAACCACGCGGAGGGAGACCTACAAGCGTATTAGTAAAAGCCGGCCAAGAATCGTTTCGACCGGTGAGGCTCTGGCGCATCATGTGCTCGATATCGTGATAGAAGGCAAAGAAAGAGAGTACTCCTGCGGTGAGAAACCATTGCTTTCTGTAAGCGGTGTCTGTTAATCTCCACTAAAAATTATATCACAGCCTTTCAGGTGACATGTATAAAAGCCGTCCTGGTCGCAGACAGTTCTATGTAGTTTTTCTCATATCCGCTTCTGATAATAGGCAGGGTAGTACCGGTACAGGTAAAGTCGAAATCCTCAAATAGCATCCATTACCGACCTTCCGTGCAAGGAATTTTTCAGGTGTGAACAACCTCGGTTCTGGAGCTTTGGTGTGGGAACATGACAATGCACAGGTGCTGATGAACAAGATAGGATTTGTGACTGTCCCATCTCCCCCGCAAAATCTCGCGCGCCTGGAGGGAGCTGCTAGAAAAGATAAGCGGTTCCTTGCAGGTTGGGTCGATGTCGTGATTGTTCGTGTCGTCATGTCCGCTCGGAAAAGCAGGTCAGCAGATCTGATGCTGGGTCCAATAGACTGGCAGGCACGAAATATCAATATTCTAAGTTCTAGAGCTTGGACAGCATTACGCAGTGCGAATTTGTTGTTGAGGAGATGTCAAGCTGTCAGTTGCTTCGAATACAGTACGTATAAGCAAGACCCTGCCATGGAAGCCATGATATCAATTGTGCGATCGCGATATTAGTACCTTACCCTCATCATCTAAATTTGCCTTAGCCGAACAGCCAAACGACCGCATTACCTAAGTTAAGACGTTGTTCTGACACTTCGGAATAACTATGCTCCCGACGGCTCAATGTTTTCTCTGTCTGACGAGATGCCGCAGCCTCATTGGACGCCATTGTCTTATTTCCCCAAAAAGACGGTAGATCTCATGATACGATCGGACCACCCCAATATCCGACAGAGCCCCCAAGTAGCTGTCGGCGGATGGAGTTCTATGTCTACTTGGGGATCGACTCGTCATATCAACATTTTGTGTCCAATTGAAACAAACTCAATCGGAACAGCTTGGTTTATAGGCGCTGGGTGTAAAGGAAAGTTTTATTCGTTTTTTTGTTAAAGGTTTTTTTTTAATAGTTCTTTGTCATGGTGTTAGAATATACCTACCTGCCTACCTGAATAGGGGTCCAATGCGCAAATATTGTGTGCCCGCGTGCATGTGCATGTCTGAGCGTGTCTCTCTTTCCCAGGGTCTCTACCCTCTTCTGCCTCCCTCTTTTGAATCCAATCCATAGTTCCATCGAACAGAACAGCTGAAAAAGCGTCTGCTAGCCGGGCCGGTCTCATCCTTTTTATGTTATCCTCAGTCCACCTGCCTACGTGGTTCCCTTAGGCGAAGGACACAATCGACAAAGCGTCAACCTTCGGCTCCACTCACGTTGAGCTCCGGCGCCGAAACCTACCGACACCGACTTGCCCGGCCCGTGATGAGACAGGCACAAGCAAGGGCACTTGCACTTAAGAACCCCTGTTTGCTGCTGTGGCAGTGCAGCCTTCCCTCCTCCCACAAGTTCAATTCGCTAAAGCCACCAGGCGAGTAGCAGGCGGCAGGCTACCTACAGCAGACTGGGCTGGGGGCTAGCACAGTTAGCACTCCACTGGGCTGTCCTGCCGACGGGACCGCCCCTCCACCTCATGCGCCTGCGTCTCTCCTGCCCTCATTTGCATACATCTCATCACATCACAATCGCACCGATCCCTCTTCACCGCACTTGCTTGGAAGCGAAAGAACCACCTCAGCTCCTACCCCAAATCCAAAGAAAATCCCAACTCTGGCAGAGACAAACCGTGCTCAACCACGATTCTCGCCTCTCTCGATCTTCAACACGCGTCATGGAATTCTCGTCTTCATAATTCCTCTCCACAGTTGCTTCTCCTTTACTCAAAGCCAACCGCATTGAGGCCCCTCTGCCTCTGCGGCCATGCTGCGACTTTACTCACGATTCAGGGTCCTCTCCATATATTCCCCGGGAGCTTGTTGACGACCGACACGTGAAAAAACCAAAGTCTCTCTTTCTGTTCTGTCTCATCTTCAATTCATCATGCCGCCTCGTCGCTCTCATAAAAAGTCTCGCGCAGGCTGTCGGAGGTGTAAGAATAGGAAAATAAAAGTAGGTCCAGTCGATCCTCTGCTTATGCCTCAACGCATCGCACCATATCGCGTGTCTGTCGTTTGGCCATGCTATTGGATGCTATGCAACGCCGGCTCGCTTCAGACTGTTTTGTAGACGCCTGGACTGACTTGAAAATCCACCTTGGTTGTAGTGTGACGAAGTTCATCCACGATGCGGCAACTGTGCCAAGCATGGCGTCCCTTGCGACTTCAGCAACCCCGATGTCCTTGAAGAACTTGCCGTCTCGACCAGCACCAGTACTGAGAGTATTGGCGCACCTACTCCCTCACCTGCACCTACAGTCAACTTCAACTCTGCTCCAAGGACTCCGTTGACACGCCCACGTGCCCCGTCAAGTCCAGCAAGAGCACCGAGACCAAATCCCTCCCCTCCGACGTCCGTCTATTCGCAACCTTCGATAAGCTCGTCCACGAACACCGCGGACCACGGCGAAAGAATGCTTGAGTTGCGTTTGATGCACCACTACACAAATGTCACATCAAAGACGCTCTTGACCAACTCGCCTGCCGCCGAGGACATCTGGCAGCGCGCGGTCCCACAAATGGCATTCTCTGGCAATGGCAAGACGTATCTCGCCGACGCCATCTTGTCTGTCGCAGCGCTCCATTTGCGCTCCATGTCCCCAAATGACAAGGCACTGGTCCGCGCATCACATGCCTACTCTGCTTCCTCTCTTTCTGCGTTTGGCGCCTCTTTAGGCTCAGGCATCACTCCCGATAATGCGGAGGCTCTCTTCCTCACAGCGACCTTGATTGCTTTCCAAGCAAGTGCCTCTCGCATCTTCGTCAAAGACGACGGAGACGCCGCCCCTGGTGATTCAGCGGGTCGATATGTGCCTCCACTCTCCTGGTTTCATGCCTTTCAAGGCGTCAAAACCGTGGTCGCGAACTCGTGGCAGTGGATTCACCATAGCGACATTGTTAAAGTTGTCATTGATTCACAACCCAGTTTCCAGCTCAATCTCAACCCCCGTTCGCCCGACTCATTTTTCGGTCATATGCTTGAAGGGTTAGCCGATGAGTTGATGAACGAAGACTCCCGCCTGGTCGCTTCAACTACTCAGGCTTACTCACATGCTGTCAGCGTACTTAACTGGGCGCACAAGAACTATCACGCAGCTGCCGCGCTTACGTTCCCTGCCACTGTTTCGAGGCGATATGTCGATCTTGTCGACGCGAGACGTCCTCGCGCTCTCGCTATCCTCGCTTGCTTCTTTGCTTTGTTGAAGCGAATGGACAATGTCTGGTGGCTGCAAGACGTTGCTCGTCGGGAAGTCATGGGTTTGGTCAGCTTATTTGAGCCCGGATCTAAGTGGTGGCGCCACCTCGAGTGGCCAATAAGGATTGCCCTGTTAGACGGCAGTTCTATACCGCAAGATATCTGGGGCACTGAACTGGAAGAGCAGGCACCAGAACAGCAGAACGCTGTTGGCTCCATGACGCAGCATATCGAGATGTTTGCCGAGATGCTGCACCAGCACACACAGCCTCCTATCCCTATTGCGGATGAGGACCTTATCGTCCCCGACTCACCTGACTGAGGGGCCTCAGCAACTATGTGCAGCCATGAGGATAGAACTCTGAGGCTTAGAGCTGGTCTCGAGGCCCTTTTGAAGATTTGTTGGTAATCAGCTTCAATAATGCCGTCAGTCAGTGCGGATATGCTTCCGTCCTGGACTCGACGACGAAGTGCAACCGGCTCTGATTCCTACACTTGATGACTCACGACCGTCTCCTTCTTGTATTCGAATTGTGCACTGGATCTGATTCAAGACCCCCCGGTGCGTAATATTTCTATTTATGGCCTGTTCACCAGATCGTGGGGCAGATGTCACTCACCGGTCGGGTTGTACATTTAATCAGCTCCACATACGAAACAGGAATAAGCTTGATGCCGGCTATTCTTTGTCAGATTCTGGTGGAGACTTGACCATTGTATCTCTTTTCGTACTGTCAAGTCCATGGCCGATCATGATTCATATGAGTTGGAAGGTAGAACTAGGCATGGGAAACAGTACAATTAGACAGAACAAGCCTAAGCATCTAGCTGTGTAGCTCGTCGCGGCTTTCTTATTCTATATTGGATATCAGAAGCGTTCAAGTCATTGTTGGAAGGTGGGCCTTCAACTTTGACCTCTAGAGTTAATCAGTACATAATGTCTTTTGCAATAGATCAATGCCGTTCGGGGCCTTTTCATATTCATCTCTAGAGTGCCATTGAGCGAGCTTCATTCGGAATATTAAAGCACTTATAATACAAGCCCCCTATCTGCTTGTTGCGAACACGCAGGAATTGACCAGGACTTAATCCCAGGCAATAATGCCATCACTACTACGTTCTTCTAATATTGCTTCGTGTAAACTAGCCTATCTTAGGTCAGTGATACTATTGCGACAATTTGGGGCTTCTCTTTAACTATCTCCCGCAGGACTGGTTCAGTATCGCAGCTGTCGAGCGAAGAGAACAAGACCACAACTACGGCGAGTGTTGTGTGATTTCAGTGGTATCGCTATCCAGCACGAACAAGAGATACAACGGTGTCTTTTATGTTTGGGAACTCTGCCCATTAAATCAATTATTAACATGGCCTGCCTAGGACCTTTTCCAGGAACGCCCAACTCCGAGCCTGCAATGCCAACCATCTCCTATTGCTTTACCCTCTTGGTGTCCTCCTTTTCAACCACATCCACTACATCCTCGGCATCCTTTCGACTTCGTTTCAGACCCTTCATCTTGCGGAGCTGCAGCTCGCTGAGGTCCTGCTTGCCCAAATGCACGCGACCGATCTTGTCACCCATGGCATCGGTCGTAATGTTCTTCTTGGTGCGCTCCTCGACGCCGCGAGGCTTCTTCATGGCCTCCTTGAGCATCGACTCATCTGGTTCCCTGACGCGGCCGACGCGGAAATCCATGCGGGGACCAATCTCCTCAACTTCGACGCGTGGGAGACGCTGGCCGGATCGCTTAGTGCTGATGGTGTAGACTCGTAGGTGAATGGCGGGCTTGACATCGCCATCGCCGGTGCTGTCCTCGGCGCTGATGGAGATGATGTATTGAAGACCCTCGACATCAATTTTGTCGCTGGGCTCACCCCTGAAGAAATCGATGAGCATGCTCTTAGCAAGGGTAAACTCATTGCTAACGGGGCTCTCGAAGGCGGTGCCTGCAAATAAAAGCATAGGTCGAAGGCCAATGGCGAACTTCTTGGTCTTGAACTGGGCAATGGTGCGGAAGCTCTCAGGATCGAGGTAGAGCTCAAGCATGTCGAGGACCTTGTATCCAAAGGTGCGGACAAATGTCAGGGTGTGAGGACGCTTCTTCTGGCTGCTGCCAAAGACGAGCAAGCTGGCGTCGTTCTTCTCGGAGAAAAACTCGAGCGAGGCGGCATCGTCGAAGGGATGGATAGCGTTTTTCTTTGTGAACTTCTTGGCAAGGGGTTGGCGCATCTGGTGAAGGTCATTTAGGGCGTCCTGGACAATCTGCGAGCATGTTGTTCCGCGAAGGAAAAGGCAAGTCTTGGGGTTCTCATTGGCCTTGGGCTCACGCTTCTCAAGGGCTCGTTTCGAGCGCGCATTGCGAGGTTTGCTTGACCAATGTTAGCTTATCAAAAATAATAATGAGACCAGAAAATTAGTTGAACATACACTTGACGGAGCATCTTGAACGTTTATAGTAGGGGATGTCCTGTGACAGATTGGTGATGATACTTCTACGAACGGAGAAGGTTGGCTTGAGGCTTTGGAACGAGCGCAGGAAAAAATATTCTTATCGATAAAGCCTGGGCCGCTCGCCGAGTCACCGAAAAGACGAGGTCCCCATTTGGCCCTGATTAGTTCGGGCGATGCCCCTGTCTGTTTCTTCTCATCACCCCGCAGTCACGTGCCTCAAAGGTTCCTTCACAATCGGCAAGTACTGCCGATAGAGGCAGAATACGGCGGAGCCTCGGCATTTTCCCCGCCAAACGCGGGCCCGCGCCTTTTCGGGTTTCGCTAGGTCACAGCAGGAACTGGACTATCTTCCATTTGTAAGCTACGCCTCTACATCACTCTTCAACCAAATCGATAAAGCAAAGATATCATCATCGTCAATCCGAAGCTTCTATTAGCCCTCCTTTCTTAACGATATATCCGACCAGACAAGAGAAATTTGACAAACCGCTAATCAATCATCATGTCGTTTATGGGTGGCGCCGAATGTTCAACATCTGCGAACCCCCTCAGCCAGCTTCACAAGCATACTCAGAATGACAGAACCCTTCAACAAGACCGTCTTGTCGGTCGAGGACCTGGCGGGCAACTCAATGGGTTTCGAAGCCAGAGCGCTAATGCGCCTCAGGACGAGGTATGCCCTCGAGCAGGGCCCATGAACCAATTACTAATACATCTCACTTGATGCTGTAGATGATGAGTGGCTTCCTCAACCAGGGCCCAAGCCTCCAGCAAGAGTTCCCTATGCAGCCTGGTCAGATGGGCCCTCTCAGCCCGGCCCAGTCCCATATGCGAGCCAACTCGGCGTCGCCAACTTGGGCGCACGACTTCAATGGCCAGCCTGCGATGGAATCAGCTTTTCAATCGCCATCTGCTGCGCAGGCACACTTCAATGCTGACGAGTTTTCCCGTTTCCAACAGCTAAACACACAAGGTTCTTCCGCAAGAGCGAGTCCGATGCAGAGTAACGTCCCTGGCCCGATGAACCAACAACGACCAATGATGGGCGGCGTGATGAACCGACCGATGGGCTACACTCCCATGTTCCAGCCGATGTACCAGAACCAGCAACCTATTCACCAACCACAACAGCAGGATGCCAAGGGCAAGGGCCGCCTCGTCGAACTTGATGACCATAAGTGGGAGGAGCAGTTCGCCTCGATGGAGCTGCAAGACAGCGACAAGGCAAAGGAACAAGAAGAGGCAAACGCCGCAGAGCGGGAGTTAAACGAGATGGACAAAGGCTTAACGTCTGAGACTAATGAGTTGGGTGACTTCGAATCTATCTGGAAAGGAATCCAAGCTGAGACGGCTGCTGCTAGACAAGATTTTGACCAATTCGATACCGAATGGAGCAACAATATGATGCCCGATTTCGAAGGTATGGGCGACTGGGGCCGCCTTGGCGACCCGGCCGTCGAAACCTACTTATTCGAACAAGACAACTTCTTCCGCGACGAAAAGAACGCTTTCGAGGAGGGTGTACGCATCATGAGAGAAGGCGGTAATCTCTCTCTGGCCGCGCTGGCTTTCGAATCCGCCGTCCAACAGAATCCTGATCACACCGAGGCATGGGTTTATCTGGGAACAGCTCAAGCGCAGAATGAGAAGGAAACGGCAGCGATTCGTGCTCTTGAGCAAGCGCTCAAGCAAGATCCCAACAACCTGGCGGCCCTGATGGGCTTGGCTGTATCATACACCAATGAAGGCTACGACAGCACAGCATATCGAACTCTCGAGCGGTGGTTATCAGTTAAGTATCCTAATATCCTCGACCCCAAGGACCTTCACCCCCCTGCTGAGATGGGTTTCACGGATCGCCAGCAGCTCCACGACAAGGTGACAAATCTATTCATCAAGGCAGCACAGCTGAGTCCTGATGGTGAGCACATGGATCCTGACGTGCAAGTCGGCCTCGGGGTCCTATTCTATGGTGCAGAGGACTATGACAAGGCAGTTGATTGCTTCCAGTCAGCCCTTCATTCGTCAGAGGTTGGCACCTCCAACCAGCAAGAGCAGCTTCATCTCCTCTGGAACCGTCTGGGCGCAACCCTCGCCAACAGCGGACGTTCCGAAGAAGCAATAGCGGCATACCAAGAGGCACTCGCCATGGCCCCCAACTTTGTACGCGCCCGCTACAATCTAGGTGTGAGCTGTATCAATATCCACTGCCACCACGAAGCGGCGTGCCACTTCCTGGCCGCTCTGGAGATGCACAAGGCCATCGAGAAGTCTGGCCGGAGCAAAGCATACGAGATCCTGGGCGACAACGCGTCTGGTGTTGATGAGACGCTCGACCGCATGTCGGCGCAGAACCGGAGCAGCACTCTATACGACACCCTTCGGCGTGTGTTTACGCAAATGGGACGGCGGGACCTGGCGGAGAAGACCGTTGCGGGTGTAGATCCCGATGTGTTCAGACCAGAGTTTGAGTTTTAGGGCTGCAGGGTTCTTGTTTTTTGAATGATATGACTTACGTGAAGAAGCGGTCTGTGTCGTGGGTGGTGAGGAGATGTTTTATCCATGTATCCATGGTGTATTTTCGGGGGCACCTGTTTCTGTTCTGGCTTAGATGCTGTATATGAGAGACATGCATGATCCTGGGAGAATATTACACATCGCAGAGATGTCGTCCCTGGAGCAATGACATCCTATTCTGTACAATTGCTTTCACGCTCATTTATCACGCATTGTTGTCTATGGACGACCACGCTGTCGTTAATTATATACTAATCCGAGCTGATAATGTTATCTACGGTCCATCTCGGCTCTTTGAGTGTCATGAGTGAACAGCCTACTGCCGCAGCCTACACAGAGAGAGATAGGGGGCGTCTATCAATGCCAACTCTGATATGTTATGAGCGGGTCGAACCCTTGAAATCTAGAACATTCTGTCTAGTGTGTGTCCTCAAGTTAGTACTGTAACCAACAAGTGTTGAAACCACTGACGATTCAATCAGGCTTGTTGGCGTAGCCTCTTATGACTCGCAGGCTAACGAGGCTTAAGCGGCCATACCCTCGAGTATCGGACGTTATTGCATGGGTATTGTTATCCAGAAGCTGGCCGTAAACTTGGGAATATTACAAATTTGTCCGATACGCTCATGCATCTCGAGTCAGTTTCTTGAGGGGTTTGCATGTGAGCATGGCGATCTATCCCATGGCCAGCACAAGAGTGACATGTCACTACAGTACTGTATGTATATCATTTCCTCACTATTCCCAGTAAACCTTCTTCTCTACTCGTCGCCTTGTCCTCGTTGTCTATCATCGGCCGAGCTGCCGAGGGAGTGTGGACGTTGAGGAGCTTTCCGCCAAAGCGATCTCTCGGGTATCTCTAGACTATTGATGCTCCAGAGTAGCCGGCCCCAGGGCCGCCCACCACAAGTGAAATGCGTCGTCGTGAGAGCTGACGCATGTCTCGCCAAAAAGAGACTTGACCCCAGGCAGCCGCTATTATAGAAACCACCCATATACCGTACATACAGTACACAGGTTAACAGGTACGACCTAGAGCGGCAGCTTGTGACCAGGGCAGCATTGGTCTTCGCTCCCCGAGGTGGAGAAACGGAGTGGAAATAAGCAAGGGGGACGCAGATTGAGATGAGAGAGGTGGGAGCAACAATTGGACGCTAGGATAATCGTAAAAGCAAAGCGAGTGAGACAGCGAGTGGAACAGTGAATTGGTGATGTTATCGTCTCAGGCACTCAACTTACATACTCGACTGGGGTGAACAAGGGAGTGATGCAGCACGAGCTGCCTTGCTCAAAAGTCGGATTGTCTTGGAGATGGATGTGTTTACTTGCTACGCCACAGAAGCTTTGACATGCCTTTTGATGGAGGGTATCATGACCTTCGTCAGGCCCTGCAGAGAGAGTTTTGATCTTGACTCCTTTTTACTGTACCAGGACAGGGGCAACAACTATCAACTGCACGATCCGAAGTGCCTAATATTAATATTGCATAGTCTGAACGAGCAAGGCTGTGGGTGACACTTGAATGTCCAGGTGCTTCAATAGGCGCCGACCTCGACAAGACAAGCAGATACAGATGGAGACTCCGTAGCCGCCACGAGGCCCCAAGCCGGCAGAGAAGCCAACAACAAACGTCCGGGAAACATGTGGCTTCGGGCTTCCAGATGTACTGTATCCTGTGTATGTCGGCGGGGACGGGTGGCGTTGAACTAGGAGTGTACATAGGTTAGTAGTGACTTAGAGGCCCGAGGGTTCGATCCAAGTGCGTGCTTGATCGAGGCACAGAAGTGGACGATATGACACATACTACTTTGGCTTGTTGCGTAATCGTACCGGTAATAACCTAACTGCTGTATCCGTGCAGTACGGATAGTCTGGGGTACGAATATTTGTTGTAGGTACTGCGCCTCATCTCATACCCCTAAAGCAGCATAGCTGACGCCAGTGATGTCGTCTTGGTTCCTTCGTCAAGTGATCGATACCTTAGACAGCACCACCGTGATAGCGTTTTACTGGTATTGTACAGTAAACGTTCAGTAACAATTGATAGAAGTGCTTGCTGTGGCTGTGACGGGGTCCTTGAGGAGTGGACCGAGATCAATTTCTTTTCGTTAAACCCATGCTAAGGATCAAAGATTTTTAAGAGCCTGCAATATCATAGCTGACCGCCTATCTGTGCCTCGGCGGCTTTGTGTTAATTAAACCCAGCCGACCGTAAGACATGATATTGATTGATACGAGACAGTGGTCCGGCTGAGATCTGGAGCAAACCTCGTTCCGCCACATTGCTTTGCAAGCAAGAAAAATTTAAATGAATTAAAATAAATTAAAACACAATAAAAAAACAATGATAGAAATAATAATAAATTGCGTCAGCTGAGAAGTACTAGCCTTTTCGGTCAACGACCGTCGTTTTCTATTTCATCATCCAACAGCTTCGGAAGTTGTTAACCCCACGAGGAAATATTGAGAGATAGACCTGATTACCTATGTACTAGACGTCGATTTTAAGCTCGAAAAAAAGGACGATGAGCAGATCTGACGGTTCCTCTTTTTATCTGAACTGTACTGGCTGCAAGCTGTCCATTAGTTCAACTCTGTTAGTTAACAGTCACGGTGCTGTCACTTTCGTAAGTTCGCTAGGCTTTAAGTTACCAAACGCTTGGGTCCTCTCCACGACCGTGCACTCATAAGCAACTGAAAGCATAAAGTGATGTCTGTTGACAAGGGTAGCGCTTCAACAAAAATAAAGAGAGTTCAGGTCGAGAAAAGCCGGCTCCCCGTTATGGATGAGGATGTACTCCGTACAGACAGATGAATTGCCAAGAGAGATTGGTGGAACTCTTCTCCCCTTACTCTGACGGGGATAATCTAAGGTACATGGCACACGGCACACGGCACACACAGTTGCATTACCCTGGACTGTGTCGTGTTTGCAGAGCTGCTGAATGCACTTGATGTCTCAATCCAACCCCTTCCTCGCTCGGGTGTAGCAAGGCGGTGATTTGCCAAGTCAAGTCGGTGCACAGAGCTGATCCGACAGCAGGGAATATAATAACCAGAAGAGTACAGCGAGGAGCCCAGTTGTAAATCTAGCTGCTGTGTTATCTTCCAAAAGTATCAATCTGGTATTGTTTGGTGACACAGCGTGTAACCAGCTACAAGCGAATCGGTGTGATGGTGCACGGCTGTACCGCTTCCGTCAAAGCCAAACATGTGTGGTATCGCAGTCATCGCAATTACCGTGTCGGCACTTGTCGTAGTATTCCAGCAAAGGCCGCGACTATCAGTAGGCAGTAGGTCAGATATTCGAAGTATCTTGAAGCCTGTGTACCTTAGTTTAACACACATGATGGGAGCTGCGGATAAAACACCATTTCTGATAATGTGATTGTAGGTACTAAATCGTATGTGACATGTCGCATCAAGGGAGCCGCAAACCAGAGTGGACCTTGTTGACTTTTTTTTTTTTTTTACTTCAGAAATATTAGGATGAACGTAACGACCGAATCAACGTCGACCATGTACAATTGTATACGACGCACTGGTTTCAAGTCCGCTGAATATGCAAGGACAGATGGCCTAGTTCCATAAAAATACATTTTCAGCTACAGTCTTGCAGCCACGAGTCAGCTGAAAACACCGGATCAACGATCGTTATTTGCCGTACATAGTCGATAATAAGGATCCCCAGGAGAAAACCCCCGAAAGGATAAGCAATATGGGCCCATAAGGTCGGGTCTGGCGTGGAAACCCACACGAGGGGATTTTTTTTTGGCATTCGAGCACAGTAACTAGCTCACTGCTTGTTCTGTCCTATCCTCGCACCGCACGTGTGGCTTTGTGTTTGTTGACCAGGAGGCGCCTGAGTTCGATACGTACAAACTTGAGGCGCCCGCGTGGCAGAATAAATCAAGTTGACCATTGGGCTTGCACCATGTCTGAACATTTCATGCGCGTTAGTTTGTAAACATAGTTATGGTCCAGTCAACGAGGAAATCGAGGGGCTCCAGTGGTTTGCTATCTGTCGCATCATGCGAAGTGTATTAAATGTAATTTTTGTCGTGATTTTGCCGGTAACTCTGGTCAGGTTGGAGGCTGGCAGAGGGCTAGACTGAAGCGGCAAGTGCATGAGCTGAGGTCAAGACATTTTCATTTGGGTATGAGATCAATTGATCTCAAAAGTCACAGGTTTTGATGTAGGCACAGACAGGTTGAGGACGAGCGAGTTGATAATCTGATCAAGGTACGGAGTACAGTGCCGTACCTACCTTAGGTTGGTACTAAGGTAGGTATACTTACAGACAGGATGAATAACACCTCACCTCAGTGGTAAGGTTAGGTTGGCGGCTGCTCAACGGAAGGTGCATTGGAGGACCATGCCTTTTTCAAATCAATGTAAGGTTGCACCTTCTGAGCCTTCCTACCTTCCTACCTTACCTCAGACAGGCGACGAGGTGAATACCTTACTTCATATGTGCCTGCCTCCCTCAGGTACCTACCCAAGATTCATAGTCTTTTTCTTTCTTTTTTCTTCCTTGTTTTCATCCAACCCAAATTATCCACTCTTCCGTTCCCTTGTTTGCACCTTTGTTTTTAGCTCCCCGTCATGCTATCGTCGCTTCAGAAACATCCCTGTCGATTGGCCCGGCTAGCTTATCAAGATCAACGCCCCTAAATCGTACCGGTCACCAGGGCGGCTAGATCTCTTGCGCTTGCCCCCTAGCCACACTTCGCGCACGTGTTGGCCAGCAGCGCAGTCGCTCAATTGTTTCAAGCTGGTAGGTAGCGCTAATGGGAATCCGAGCATGACAAGAACGTATGTGCTCTTTGCCTACCTACTGACCTACTTACCTACCTAGTACCGATTAAGGCAAGTAACTAAGAGCCGAACCACCCCGGATCTACGAGGCACGATGTACCTACCTTCAACTACCACATGGCATTACGCAAGCTTGGTGCAGTGCGGATCTCCATATCGCTGCACCTCGCGACTACTCTTAAGAGGAGAAAAGACAAAGGTACATCATGTTCATGTACCCCGTACGAAACTAGGCAGAAGTTTATTGGTGGACCAGTCGATCTGCGGCACAGTCTTGTCTAAGAGTTGGAACCTCACGTGGCTGCGGAAGATCGCGCATGTGGTGCTGGGGTACTTAGTCGCTCTACTCCTTGCTCATCGAATAATGGGGGCTAGAGGGGATCAAACTTTGGGGGCGAGGCGAGGACAAGGCCAGTCCTATTCAAGCTAAAGGACATTGGCTCCGGGGGATATCCTGGGCATCGCGGCATGGGCCTCGAGAACCATGCCTTCTGATGGGGTCCTGGATGCACTAGTGGACGGCGCACGAGGCGCCCCGGCCTGGGGCAAGCCACACGTCCACAAGGTTTTCAATCCCGTCCATCGCTTGGGCTGGCGAGCATCTCGTAGCATCGCACGGGACACCCCGGAAAATCATCCGCAGCGGGTTCCAAGAGATTGCAGTGCTGAGTATCAAACAAGCGACAACCGAAATGCACTTGCTATACCTTATGTACATATTGTACAACACCCTTCTGTTGAATACTTGGGAATAGTCCCATCTCAACTTGTTTCAACCGCAAGTTTCATACGTTGCGGGCACTGGCCTTCTGTCGGCCCAGCAGTCAACATCCTGGGGGCTTTTATTCGCAACAGGGAGCAGGGACTTTGAAGAGTTTTCAAATGAATATGTCCTTCTGGATTCACTAGATTCTTCCCGCATCTATCGTCCTACCATCCGACGGATGGTTACTGTGGATTGGTCAGTATCAGGAACGTGTTTCTCTTGCAAGTACGGAGTAGGTGTCTACAGTGTACGGACCCGAGTTTCTGGCGGCTGTGGGCAACAGTTAGCATGTGGGCGACAGCATCCCGCGTTGTAATCGGCACACAGGGTGCCGGTATGTAATGGGTGGACCGGGCCCGTCCAGATACTAATTTCAGACTTTTCACCTGGACCAGCCGGAGCAGTGCGAAGTAGTGATAAACTTTTACTTACAGTATTCGATCTGTCGTCACGACTGGTGATGTTTAATCTCATGCGAATGCCGTACAAATTGTCAAGGCCTCGGCGATCTGGTGCATGGTACTGGAACTCAGAGGGGTTGACAAAAGCCAGACTAGCTAGACTGGCTAGACTGGTCAACCACATGGCGCCAAATTCCAGTTGCGCCTCCAGGATCCCCAAGCTCTCCGCACCTCCACGTCCTTCGGGCACTGGTAAAACAA
>JABCKB010001071.1:0-37293 GCA_013184455.1 Fusarium continuum
TTCCGACACCGCGATACAACAAGCTCAAGCACTTCCATCCATTACCAAACACTACACTGGGCCACCCGCTACAGTACCACCAAAATAGCCGCGGATCCGCATCACATTTATTTACCCCCCCGACCCCCCCCCCCGCCGGGACCAAAGACCATACAAGTGAAAGGCACAGGACAGGACAAAACAAGGACAAGGCCAGGGTTTCATTCGATTCAGTTCACATATATCCGTCCATCTGGTAGCACCCCTACCACTTTTGTTTTTCCCATTTATCTATCTATCTATCGATCTTCCCTCTCGACAACCCCTCGACACCCTTTCAACTTTCAACACAACACAACAAAACATACCTACACAGTACAGCTTTTAACAAGGCTTCCAACGAGCTGGTCTCTTGAAACATCAAACAAGGCTGGGACGTGTTTGTGCTCTCACCTGCATCCGCATGCATAAACACATCCTATAATAGCAACAACCTGACACGCACACTGTCTTGTTTGCTCCCCCGGGCGACCACCAACCCATTCCTGCCCCTCCAGCTCATCATTCAACCCGGCTCTGCCCATATATCTATCCATCTACCCAGCACTTCAACAACCTCGCCTCCTTGACACTGTCAACACACGCAACACCGCAACGATGCTTCGAGGAACCACTGCCAACGTCCCCAAAGTGCCACTTTTTGGCAACCCTAACAAGAGGCGCAAGCAGAAGCAGCAACTGGAGCAGGAGCAGAAGGACAAGGAAGAGAAGCTCCGTCTGCAAGCTCTCGAGGAAGCTGAATTTGCGACAAAGGCCGAGACATCAGACTTCCTCACATACTACCTTGAGCGCTCCCCCTTCAAGGACCAATCCGACCAGATCTCCATCGCCTGGGAGAACCTACCTAGCCTGAGCGAGCTAGAATCCTTCGCCAGGCTCGACAAGACTGCTGGCACCCAAGCCTGCCGCCGTCTGTTCAAGGCCGTCGTCATCTGGGACGACCTTGGCCTCGACCTCTGGGAGACCCTCAACAGCACCTTCCATCCTTACAGCGATGAGGAGGATGACGACGATGATCTCCTCGACGACATCGGCGAGGAGCCCATCGGTTGGGACCACGTGAGCCCCCGAAGATCTCGCTCCCGCGCCAGCTCCAGGACGTCGACCTCTGAAACGCACGCATCTGAGCGTTCGCGCCAGGCGTCCGCCGACCGTCACAGCCAGCGTGATCGCAGCCGTGACTCGCGCAAGACAACCGCAACAAGAGACCAGAGCGTCAATGGAAGAATGTCCTCACGGAGACCTACAGGACTGCAGGGCGGCATGATCAGCGAGTACTACGACAGTCCTTCGCGGTATCGTGTGCCCAAGATTGTGCGGGTGCTGTAAGCCCTCGCCAAAAATTACACCTCTACGAATCTTTTTTTTTTGTCTTGTGTTTTTACTGCCTCGAAAAAGCGGGCGTTTTGGGGGAACTTAACAGAGTTCACAGCAGCCGCTATACTAGTAGCCATACTTGTTTCTCACCTTTTTTGTTGTTGTTTTTTGTGTATTAGCACGGCGTTCTGGACATGGATGGCAACGGCACCGGATAACTACTACCCATCACGGATTACGGATACCACCTACATTACAGCTGAGGATTACCAGCCATCGCATTAGTACTATAGTCTACCAATGATCTATACATCAAAATAATATTTGAATACTTCATGACACTATTTCCCCCCAGTAGTCAGCGTGTGAAATTTTACACGTCTCGCTCGAAGGAGCCTACGGCAGTTTGTCGCTCAACAAGCAGCTAACTTTTGTCAACACCACTGATCAAGGAAACTCCTAGTCTGGACAGCTAGATCGTCGCTCTTCTGACATCACTTGAGATCCGCGACATCTCGACATGATTAGGTTGAAGAAATCCATCGACGTCATGGTGGAGGGAGATATCAATTGCCGTGGTAATGGAAAGGTCGACAGCCGAGGAGTAAAGTTACGTACCTACAGTAGATCCAGGCTCGGGTAACTCTAACGCAACTAGGATACTAATAAATTAGGTACTGTACTAAACACACGCTTTCGATCCCATCAGCGATCTTTTTCAATTTCATCAGCAACAACCTTCTTCCCTCCCCAGCTCGTCACATTCACAGTATGCGCTCTGGTGTCGCCTACTCTCTTAGCTGACTCGTCCTATCTGGGGATCCAGATCTTGGCGTTGGTTTTTGCTGAACTGCTTTTTCCTCGGTCATTTCAGGAGAGCCAATGGTTCGAGGTGTGCTTCAGTGACTATCCGTGTGGCGTGGCCCCTTGGCTCAATTAGGAATATTTTCCCTGCTGTGATCGGGGATCGAGGGGAGGGCTGTATGCTTCATTCCCAGAGCTTGGGGCTGTGTTGCTTTGATATGCTTGAGAGTTGAGACAAGCGAGTGTTTGTGATCGAAACACGTTTTGACAGCTTGCGTAACCTGTGTCGGTGTGAAACATGGATACACTTATCAAATGGGAATATATATCTGCCGGGAGTTCTTGGCAAGGCTCTTTGAGACGTCTTCTCTGTTGTGAGAGAATATATTACCTTGTTTGTCTGTTGCTCTGGTCTAACAAAAAGCACGTAACCTGGGCGCGCTAGTAAAAGCTAACGTCCGGTGATAGTTGAGACTGAGAGGCTTCGCCCACTCTTCTATTCCAGCACCATCGAGTCTGAAACGCTTCGCTCAAACTCTCTCCAAATGACTCGATTAAGCTGTCTCTATACAAGAATCATAGAACGCTTCCACAACTCGTAGTCCAATGCAGTACCTGACTCACTTTGCTCACGGGGGAATGGGATGTATGCAGCTGAGGTGCCGTCTGCAAGCCATCTCAGCTAGCCTCAGGGGTCCTGGCGCCGTTTGTATCTAGACTCTGCGAGGCGTTGTTTGAGGCTTTCCACCAAGCGAAAGGGCATTTTACAAGTTCACGAGATGCTGGGCTCCTTTTCCCCTTTCGGGTTCTTTCGGCTGGGTTGGATTGTGCTGTTGAGGGTGTCGATCTCCGTTTCGTTGTCCTTTGTTATTCTCCAGTCCTTTTGTTGTAGTGTCTCTAGGTCGTCATGAAGCACTTACACGGCCTCTTGTGGGCTGGCCTGTTAGGGTACGCTACCTTGACAGCTGCAGGAGATGTCTCTTACGTGACTGACCTCGAGATTTTCACCTACCTGGTATGGCTCTTGAACAGAAACCTCCGTGCAACGACACTGACTTTGTAGGCACCATGTGTCTCCAGCGCCATCTCTTACAATGTTGGCATGCAGACTTACTCAACCATGTGCGGCGACTCGGAGACCGAATTGCAGAAATGTATTTGCTCGACTCGAATGGACGATGTTGCCTCCTCAATCTCGACCGATATCGAATACAGCTGCGGTTCCAGCGCGACAGAGGATCTCTCGAGTGCCTCCAAGCTGATGCAGAAATACTGCAACCAGGATAAGGCCGTGGCCTTCTTTTCACCGACAACAAACATTGTCGAGGCGTACATTACGGATCTTCCTGAATTGGCATACTTGCCGCCTTGCGCGCAAAGTGGATTGTCTTATGCTGTGATTGGGGTTGTATGTTAAACACAAGTCACGGACACAGCTCTTGATCGATCTGGCTAACATGAATGCAGGGAGCGTCGAGGTGTCCTGAGGCTGCCGAGCTGAACGCGCCCTGTGTTTGTAACAAAAAAGATGTTGTTCAAGATATCACGTCAACTCTCAAGAGTGCAGTCAAGTACTCTTGTTCAAACAATGGCGATGTTACATCAGCCCAGAACTTTTACCATGAGTTTTGTCTCATGAATGACGGCACAACATCCTTTGCACCGCCGAAAGGCCCTCCTGGAGATAGTGAGTGCAGACAAACCGCCTGAAGGAAATGTTCTAATGTTTTTTCTTACAGTGTCGTATTACATCACGGCTCTGCCGCAATTCAAATCTCTAAACAAATGCGCCCAGAGCGGTATCGCTACGGTTGTTATGGAGGTATGTCTCATTTCCGTATCAACAGCTTCTTGTTGCTGACACTGGTTTAGCAAAGTTCCTGGCTGTGCGGCGATGGGCCCCAGGAACTAGCCTCCTGTATATGCATCAAATCGGGAATGTCCAAGGTTATTTCTAGTAGTTTGACTGAGAGAGTCAAGGATTACTGCGATAGCACGCGTATTGCCAACGTCACCTCTGCCATTGATGTCTTTCGATACTATTGCAGCGCTGCTGAGAGCTTGGTGGTTGCCACCGTCAGCCAGTCCATCTTTCAGTCCTATCCAACAGCCAGTTCTGGTGCTGGTTCTGGTACGACAGCTCCAGGAATGACTGGCTCGGCTGGTGCTACTGCAACCACAGGTACCGATGCTGCCAGCGAGTCGGATGCTGGTGACAAAGACAAGGACGATAAGGAATCAAAGACTAGTATTTTGCCGATCGCAGGAGGAGTTGCCAGTGTCGTTGTCATAGCGGTGCTTGGTGTTGGGCTTTTTCTAACTATAAGACGAAAGCGTCGACGTCAGACACAGGGAGAGGAGCTCTCTAGCAACGCCGACGGTCCTCCAGAATACACCGGGCACCCAGAGCTCATGGGCAACAGCGACTATATCAAGGGCCATACCGCACCGCCAGTTGTCACGCAGTTATCATCGACCACCTCGCTCAAGCCAGAACTAGACGGAGGACAATCAATTGTAGAACTTCCTCCCAACCACGCTCCGACGGCCGAGCTTCAAGCTCATCTTGCAAAGGCAAGCTCTGGACACTCGTCGGCCCAGTCAGGGTACGTCTCGCCGATGAGCCCGGCACCGACATATTCTGGGCAGCACGGTTTGGGGTTTCAGTCAGGGCCTGTAGAGGCCTATGAGTTGGATTCTAATATACGGGGATCGATTAAGTAGGCAGATGGTGTTTATTTTTATTATGTCAAGGGCAGTGAGCGTGCTGTTTATAGGCCGGCGATGTGGTATATCTTTGGGGCGACTGGAGTAATGGGTGTCACTGAATACAGAGGGCCATTGAACACTAGAAACAATATAGTAATGCACAACTATCACACAGAGATAACTAAGTAAGTAGAGACTTAGCTACAGGTTCTCCTGGCTTGGTTTTGGTGGTCAAATGCACATTGAATTCAATTAAGCCTCGGCACACCACTTAGCGTTTACGATAATGTACCATCCAATGCGTGATTCACTGCCCTCTTGCTACCGTATGAATGCCCTCAGCCAGCTTGACCTTGCCGCGTACAAATGAAGGATCAAGAACGAGTCTAATCTCGTTCTTCAAACACAAAACCATGTTGTGCTCCCGTCTGGATGTAAGGTGCAGGGTAACCTGCAGGCGGCCGGAAAAACAGAGGCGCCGTACAAACGCAGCTTTCTCCCACAGATGGCCCGTGCGCGTTACCTACCTGGTAGCAAACAACGTTGGGGCGTGTTTGCATCTTCAGCTATGAAGCTCCAAATTTCCTGGTCTCTACAACAACAACTAGACCCTCCATTTCCTTTGTCGGAGAATTTCAACAACCTCTCACATTCATTCGTCGACCTCAAATACACAAAGCGAAGCGACACGTCACGTGATTTCTCTTTTATTAAAGCGATCCTTTATTTCCAACGCGCAGCTGCGGGAATGACGAGTGCTGTGAAATCGACCTGATCCGACCACGACCATGGCGGCCGCAGACGTAGACATTGGCTACGTCGCAGGCCACCTTGGCCTCGATCAGCCTGTTCTCGCGTCATTGACGACAGAACCAACCGTTGACCTCGTTAACACCATTTTGCAGGCTGTCGCAGCCAAAGCGCATGAGTTTGACACACTTTATGCCGAAAAGCTTCAGACCGACATTGAGCTGGAGAACGCGGTGCGCAGCTCTGAAACGCGATCGCAGACTTTCAAGGCTACTGCGGACAAGGCCCTCAAGGATGTGGAAGAGGCTAGGCAGCAGTTGAAGGACGAAGGTATGTCTTGGTGAAGTGCGCGAAACGAGGCTGCGCGGTTGTTGACATTTTATTCCACAACAGAAACGAAGCGACAGTCGGTCGAGAATGAACTTCAAGTTTTCAAAGCCAAGAAGTCAGATTACGATGCCGAGATCAAAGCTCTTAACGACAAGATTGAGACTCTTCAGTCATCCAACCGGACCAACTTGAGCCTCATCGAATCCAACAACAAGCGCGATCAGACCATCACCGAAGAACTTACCAAACAGCACCAGCGAAATGTCGAGCTATCTCGCGAAATTACCGCTCTGCAACAGTCGGAGCAAAATGCGCGAGGCCAGCTCAACAGCGCCAAGTACCGAGAAGAATCACTCCAGCAACAACTCGACCTTGCCCGAAAGAACAGTGAATGGCTAGAGAACGAACTCAAGACAAAGAGCGAAGAAGGCCTCAAGTACCGAAAGGAAAAGGGTGCTCGCATTGCCGAGCTTCAGCGACAAAATGAAGACATGCAATCGCAGGTGGACGCTCTCAAGCGAACCGAACAGCAGCTGCGCGATCGTCTTGACGCCATGCAATCCAAGGCTGATGAGGCTTTAGTTAAGGTCCAGAATCAGGAAGGAACCTTTGCCCAGACGATTGAGAGTTACAAGCATGAGCTTGAGGACCAAAGGCGTTTAGTTGACATGTCTGACCAGCTGAGCAAGAAACATCAAGAACGAGTGCGGGATCTTGAAGCCGAAAAGGAGCGACTCAGAGACAACTACGAAAATGAACTTAGACGCGTTCGAGTCGAACTTGAGCAAGAACGAGAGAACTCGGCACAGATGGAGGAACGAATTAATCAGCTCCAGACTGAAATAGACGAACTTCAGGTGCGCGTGGAGCAACATGCACCCCCGCCCGAGTCTGCACCACAGACTCCTCGTGCCAACGGTTCTTTTATACGACCCTCTTCTCCTTTCGCGACTCCCGGGTCAATTCGAGGCAAGGGGGCGATTACTGCGACGCAAGCCCTTGATCAGCTCTACCAAGTCAAGGGCCAGCTGGCTACCGAACGACGTCGCAACCAGCAGCTCTCCGAGGAGTTGGACAATATGATGTCTGCTTTGGAGGCAAAGGCTCCTGAGATGCAGGAGCTTCAGTCCGAGGCCGAGACGCTCCGTGAAGAGATTACTCGCATGTCCGAGCTGTCGCAGCAGAGCTTCGAGGAGCGCGACAGTGCAAGGCGAGCGGCGAGAAAGGCAGAAGGTGCACTTGCAACAGCACAATCCGAGACCAACATCTTGCGCAACCAGCTACGTGACCTCGGCACCCAGATCAACATGCTCTTGTTCCAGATTCACGCCATGGAGAAGGGTATCGACCAACTCACCGACGAGGAGACTTTCCGCCTTCAACAACTGCAGAAGGGGGAGATTTCTGAGGAGGCTTTGTCAGACATGTCCGACACTCACCAGTTCATCACACAGAAGCTGGTGGTCTTCAAGGATATTCAGTCTTTGCAAGCTAAGAATGAGGAGCTCCTGCGTATCACTCGCGAACTCGCTGATCAACTTGAAAGCGAGGAGGCTCTCGCAGAGAAGCACCAGGCCAAGCAAGATCACGACATGGTTGAGAAGCTTCAGCAGGACCTGGCCCACATGATCGAGGAGACAAGATCGATCAAAAAGACAATGGAAAGTTATAAGACGGAGCGAGACATGTTCCGGCGACTTTTGCAGCAGCGAGGTGCCAACGGTGACGAGGCGTCTTTGATGCGAAACTCTATCGCTGGTGGCGAGCGCTTGCCTTTGGCTAGCATTGAAGCCACCGAACAGACTGAAGCTCTCAACGAAGCTTTGCGCAAGCTCCAGTCTGAGTACGACAACTATCGCGATGCCCAGGACGGGGTTCGCAAAGACTTGCGCGACCAGATCGACGCCCTATCAGCCGAAAGAAACAGCCTCCAGACCGATAAGGTAAAGCTTCATGCCGAAGTCCGACTTGAATCTGAGAGACGAGAAATGTTGCACACCAACTATGTCGCACTTCAAAGCGAGAATCATGAACTTCAGAAGCGAAGCCAGATTCTGTCTGAGACTGCTGCCAAACAGGATATCCGAACACAACAGGTTGCCGAAGAACTGATCGAGGCTAAGGGCTTGCTGGACAGCGTTCGCAACGAGACCTCTAACCTTAAGGCCGAAAAGAAGCTTTGGAAAGACATTCAGGATAGATTGAGCAAGGACAACGAGAACTTGATCGAGGAGAAGAATCGCCTAAACAACCTGCTCGCAACTCAGCAATCTATCGAAAATGAGCGCAATATGGCTGATTCCGAGTCACGACGAAAAGCACAGACGAAGATTGAAAATCTTGAAAAGGAATTAAGTGAGGCGCAAAGAAAGCTTACTTACGAAGCAGAGGAAACCAAGAAGCTCCAACTCAGGAAGGAGTACGAGTCGAAGGAGTCACAGAAGCGAATTGACGAGCTCATGGCGAGCTTGAGTCAGATTCGTGAGGAGCATGTTGCTGTCAAGACCAGCAGGGACCATCTCCAGGCTCGTGTTGATGAGCTGACGGTTGAAGTACGAAACGCCGAGGAGCGTGCCGGACGACTTCAACCCCGACCTACTCCTCGACCTGGAACTATCGATGTCAGCGAACAACAGCAGCAACTGGAGAACGAGATCCAGGAGCTCAATGTCGAGATCTCCGACCTCAAGCGAGATTTGGACATGGCCAATACACATCTCGAGAATGCCAAGGCCCAGGCTGAGCAGTTCAAGGAACTCAGCCAGGCTAATGAAGAAGCCCTTGAAGACTTGCGAGGATCACAGGAGCAGTACCGTCAAGAGATGGAGTCACTCATTGAGGAGAAGGATGCAAAGATCAAGGAGCTTGGCCAGCGTTCCGAGGACTTGTCTGCGGAATTGTCTCGATCCAACACTGAGCTGTCTAGCCTACGTGATTCTCAGGGTGAAGTTGCACGACGATACGAGGACGAGAAGTCGATCTTGCAGGAGGAGGTGAATCGACTCAAAGAGGAGAGCGCAAGGCATTTGGAGGCCACTCGATATCATCAGCAGGACCTCCGTGCCCAAGCTGAGATCGCCTCCAAGGCCCAGCAAGATTATGAACAGGAGCTTGTGAAGCATGCTGAAGCTGCTAAGCTTGTCCAGCAGTTGCGAACCGAGCACAACACACTCAAGAGTGAAGCAGCGTCACTGAAATCAGAGGCGGACTCGGCCAAGGTTACTCTTGCTCAAAGCGAAAGCTCCTGGGAGGATCGCCGACAACAGCTGGAGCAGGAGATGGCGGAACTGAAGACTCGACGGGAGGATGTGAACTCGCAGAACAAGATCCTTCACCAGCAGCTGGAGGGCTTGACTGCGCAGGTCGCAGCGCTCCAGCAGAAGCGAGGTGGCGATGAGGACGAAGATGAGAGGATGTCGCCAGTTCCCCTTGGAGACGCAACCGAAGGTCTTCGCGAACTCAACAGCTATCTTCGACGCGAGAAGGAAATCCTCGAAGTTCAGTATGATCTCAAGGCTCAAGAATCCAAGCGACTTCAGCAGCAACTAGAGTATGCCCAGTCTCAGCTCGATGAGGCACGTCTCAAGCTCGACCAAGAGCGCACACAGGCTGCCCAGAGTGGTCGAACATCTATGACACATCAGGATCTCATGGAAAAGCTAAACGAGCTGAATATTTACCGCGAGAGCAGCATGACCCTGCGGAACGAAAATCAGCAGCTCAAAGACCAGATCGGTCAGAAGAACAAGAAGATCGAGGAAATGGAGGCTCGAATTCAACCCCTCGAGGCCGAGATCGACACTCTCAAGACTCAGAAGTCATTCCTTGAGGACGAGATCAAGCAGATACAGGAGGACCGTGACCGATGGCAGAAACGCACCGAGGGTATTCTGACCAAGTATGGACGCGTCGACCCTGCTGAGATGGAGCAGTTGAAGGAGAAGATCACCGAGCTGGAGACAGAGCGAGATGCGTTGAAGCAAGGCGAGGAGCCCTTGAAGGCCAAGATTACAGAGCTCGAGACCAATATGGAGACGGAACGAAATAACTGGACCACCACACGTGCCAAGATTGTTGAACAAGCCAAGGAACGGTCGAGAAAGCTTACTGGAGAGAAGAACGAAGCTATTCAGCGTGCCAACCAAGTTCAAGAGACCTTGGACAAGGCTAACGCCGAGCTTGAGGGTGCTAAGAAGGAGGCAGAGGAGTCCAGAAGCCAGAAGACCGAATTCGAACAGCAAATCCAAAATTTCCAGAAAGAGGTTGAACAGTTGCGACAACAGGCTCAGATTGCTCAGTCTGCCCCCATCCCGGCTCAGCCAGCTGAAGCTGCAGCTTCCTCTGAGGTTGTAACCCAACTCGAGCAGCAGCTTGTTGATGCTCGCAAGGAGCTTGACACAATCAACGGGCAGAAGCAGGGCGCCGAACAACAATTGGAGGCTCTTCGCAATGAACTGCAGACTGTTATTTCCGAGCGCGACGAGGTAGCCAAGAAGCTTCAAGAGGCAAACGACGCCGCCGCTCAGACTGCGCAGGCCGCCCCTGCTGCTCAAACCACCGAGCAAGCTCCTGCTACTGAGTCTATAGCTACTGAGGCTACAGAGAAGCCCTCTGCTGGCATTTCAGACGAAGAGAAGAAGGCTCTGGAAGATAGAATTGCCACTGCTGAAGCCAAGGCAGCTGAGTTCGAACAGAAGGCCAACGAGGTTGAGGCCAAGATTCAAACAACCATCAAGGAACGTTCTGACAGGATGCGGGATACCTTGAATGCCAAGCTGAAGGAGAGTAGGCACAGAATGGAGGAGGAATACAAGAAGAAGGACGAAGACCTCAAGCTCAAGTTTGAGCAAGAGAAGCAGATTTGGCTGGCCGAGAACCCCACCGCTAGACCAAGCGCAGATGCTCCCAAGACGGAGCCGACGGATCAACCTCCCTCGACGCCTGCGAAGGCTGAAACGTCTGCTGTGCCTGCAACGCCCGCATCTGTTGGGGCGCCCGACCTGTCTCAGCTGGATGATTCCGGCATCCGCCAGTTCCTCGCGACTAACCCGACGGTTAAGAACATCGTTGCGGCTAATATCAAGAAGAAGCTCGAGGTGGAAAGTGCCAAGTTGAAGATAGAACTGGAGTCGACATTGAAGAACGAGTACGAATCCAAGATATCCTCAGCTCGGGATCAAGCCCAGCTCATGGAGTCGAAGAAATCTACTCTCCGAATCAATATGGCTGAGAACAAGCTGAGGACTGCAAACGCCAAGATTGGTGTCGTCGAGAAAGCGGCTTCAGAGACACCCCAGAAGCCTGTCGTCGAAGTTTGGGACGTGGCCAAGACAACGCTGGCTCCTCCTCCTACACCGGCTGTGGCGAAACCTATTCCTGCCAGGCAGGGTTCGGTAGCCGGCGTGCCCCCATCTCCATCACCTGCAACGCCCGCGGCTGGTGCCAAGGGTGCCCAAGCAACACCGGCAGCAACTCCTGCATCGGCAGCGACTGAGGCCAAGCCAGGACAGGGCGCGGCTCCAGCATCAAGCGGAATCCATGCTCCCAAGAACAACAACCCATTTGCTGTCCCCGCTAATACTACGGCAGCTGGCGCACCAAACCCGTTCGCTACCAACAACGAAGGCGGTGCGGCTCCTGCTGCCAAGGAAGGCCAGTCGCAACCCCAGGCGCAGCAGCAGCAACAAACCCAACCGCAGGGTCAGCAGCAGGGTCAGCAGCAAGGCCAGCAACAAGGCCAGCAACAAGGCCAACAGCCAGTGCGATCTGGAATTCCAATGCCTCGTGGCGGTGGACGCGGAAGGGGTGGAGCTTATGTACCTCCAAGCCAGCGGGCAGCCAGCGGCACTCAGGAGGGCGGACATGG
This sequence comes from Fusarium continuum, assembly GCA_013184455.1. Taxonomy (NCBI): domain Eukaryota; kingdom Fungi; phylum Ascomycota; class Sordariomycetes; order Hypocreales; family Nectriaceae; genus Fusarium; species Fusarium continuum. The sequence continues at coordinate 11,816 of JABCKB010001071.1, forward strand.
CCATGCTGGTCGTGGAGGACGAGGAGGGCGAGGGGGTGGCCGTGGTGGCATGAACCCGAACGCCAACGATTTCCAGCCCGGTAACAAACGCCCACGAGGAGACTCTGAAGTTGGCGGAGGAGCTAAGCGAGCACGTGGAGCACACTGATAGACCACTGGGGTTGATTGATCTTCGAATGTCACAGGAATATCTGAGATGTACAACATGAAAAACACGTGTAATTATTTGTGGTTTGGGCATTGGCATTGAAAGGAGAAGGCATGGGATGAGAGACTGGATGATGGGTTACGGAGAGTGTTTACTAAAGCATTATTATGTCTTACATATTTATTGGGTTCCTGAACGGAAAAAAGAAAGAAGTTTCCTTGGTTTTTGCAATCTGAGGTTTCATTTGCATTGTTGATGAGAAGACAGTGGTTGACTGCTGTAGTAGTTCCTATCGTATGAGCTTATTGTCTCTGCTATGGTTGCCCTAGAAATGTCATTGTAACTAGGTATAAGGCAATCTTGTAGCTGGCATGAGATGATGCCATTCATGACAACCATTTTGAACTTTGCTTACCTCATTCCAATGACATTAAATCAGAGGTTAGCCAAGTACAAGTAAGTATTCCTCGACAGAACCTTGGAACGCACCTCATGGCCCAACTTAGACGGAGCCGCTGACAGTGGGGGGTGTCGGTGGATCGGCATCAACTTTTGCCGGTAGCGATAAGGCGAGAAAAAAGTGAAGACAATAAAAAAAAATTGGGGACCCTTCTTACAGATTTCAAGATCCAACTCGACTAGGAGAAACCGCGATATAGCAATATCCCCACGATATAACAAGACGTACGACGACACAGGAGGACACAAACATCGCCTTTAATAGAGGCGACTTCCATTTACTCAATGGTATCTCCGTCAAAGAAGCGCAAGCTCCCAACGGCGACCGGCCCCGCCTCGAAACGATCAAAGAACATCTCCAAACCCTCGAGCTCTAAGAAGAAGAAGAGCGGAAAAGAATCGCGCCGAGCCGTCGACGCCACATCTCTCGCTTGGGCATCGGTAGGAGAGGACTTTGGCGGACTTGAGGTGATCGAGGGCGTGGACGTGGTCAAGGATGGTAACCGGGTGCAGTTCCTGGTGGCTGGCGACAAGAACAAAATAATCGACCCTCAACAGGAACTCCTCGATGGGGACCAATCTTTTGAAGGGTTTGGCGACGACCCTGTGGAGGTCGGGGATATCGATCCCGGCAAAGCTGGCCGTGGTGAAGCTGGCGTGGAGAGCGAGAAGCCTCAAGGGAAGAGTAAGGGCAAGACTGGGACAAAAGAAGGGAAAAAGAAAGCAGACCAAGAAAAGAACAAGAAGCAGCAGCAAAACCAAAACAGACTGGATGGGAAGAACAGTACCAGCAAAGAGCAAGACGAGCAGCTGGTCAAGGCCTCGAAAGTCGTACAAAAGTCCTCTGCACGCGGGGGGAACACGTTCGGCGCGCTGGCCGATGGGAACGAATACGCAGACCAAGAAGACGTCGACATGGCGGCCTGGGTTCCTCTGAACCTGTCGCCCCAGATCCTCTCGGCCATCGCGAGGCTCAAGTTTATAAAGCCGACTTTGATTCAAGCAAAGACGATTCCCGAGATTGTGGCTGGCGCGGACGTTATTGGCAAGGCGCAAACAGGTTCTGGAAAGACGCTTGCATTTGGTATTCCTATGGTGGAGCGGTGGCTGGAGCTGCAGGAGCAGGGAGTCAAGAGGACTGGCCCCATGGCTGTGGTGCTCTCTCCTACGCGAGAGTTGGCTAAACAGCTGGGAGATCATCTAAAGGCACTCTGCGACGGCCTCCCTAGCGCACCGTACGTATGTGTTGTGACTGGTGGTCTCAGCATCCAGAAGCAGCAGAGACAGCTGGAGAAGGCTGATATTGTTATTGGTACCCCGGGTCGTCTGTGGGAGGTCCTTAGCGGAGACAGGGCGTTGCAAAGCAGTTTTGCCAAGATCAAGTTCCTTGTTGTTGACGAAGCGGATCGACTTTTCAAGGTTGGGCAGTTCAAGGAGGCAGAAGATATTGTTGGTGCTCTTGATGGAAAGAGTCCCGACGACGACGCCGAGAGCGAGGATGACGAGGAAGAGGATGACGAGGATGACGATGAGCGTAGTACTCGACAGACACTCGTCTTCTCAGCTACGTTCGATAAGGACCTCCAGACCAAGCTGGCTGGCAAGGGTAAATCAACAGGGAGTGACGAAGAAAAGATGGCATATCTGATGAAGTGCCTCAAATTCAGGGGTGAGCCCAAGTTTATTGACGTCAACCCGGTCAGTCGGATGGCTGAGGGTCTGAAGGAGGGACTCATTGAGTGTGGCGCCATGGAAAAGGTATGCTCAACATACAGACGAATGCCTTCATAATACTGACACGTTACAGGATCTCTACCTCTACACCGTCCTCCTCCTCAACCCTGGCCGCCGCACACTTGTCTTTACCAACTCCATATCTGCTGTTCGCCGTCTTACACCCCTTCTTTCAAACCTCAACCTCACAGCCCTGCCTTTGCACTCCCAGATGGCACAGAAGGCGCGTCACCGCTCTCTTGAACGATTTGTTGCTGCCCGGAATTCCATCCTTATTGCCACCGACGTTGCTGCTCGTGGTCTCGATATCAAGGAGGTTGATCAGGTCGTGCACTATCACGTTCCCCGATCTGCGGACACTTACATCCATCGATCTGGTCGAACAGCTCGTGGCGAGTCTAGTGGTATCAGTGTCATCCTCTGCGCCCCAGATGAGGTTCTTCCCACGCGTCGCCTCGCCAGCAAAGTGCATGCGGAGCGCAGCGCGGGTGCTAAGAGGGAGCACTTTATTCAGACTCTTCTGATCGACCGCAAGATGGCATCGCGCCTCAAGCCCCGCGTGGACCTTGCTAAGAAGATTGCCGATACCGTGTTGGCCAAGGAGAAGGCTCACAGCGATGACACATGGTTGCGTAACGCAGCTGATGAGCTTGGTGTCGAATACGATTCTGACGACCTGGAGGCTGTCAATGCTGGCGGTCCAAAGGGTGGCCGTGGTGGTGGACGAAGGAGAAAGGAACAGGCAGCCAAGGGACTGTCCAAGGCGGAGATGGGTGCTCTGAAGGCTCAGCTGAGAGAGGAACTGAGCAGAAGAGTGAACCTGGGTGTGAGTGAGAGGTATATCACAGGTGGAAGAGTTGATGTGGGTGCTCTTCTGAGAGAGGGGCAGAAGGGTGGTATCTTTTTGGGCAACACGGATGGGTTAGGCTTTGACCTGTAGTACATGGAGATTCTGAGCGTGGTTGAGACTAGACCGATCAAGGGTTTATAGATGGTGGACGATGTCGATAATGCGTTTCCACAAGGTAACTGAAAGCACTATTATTCATTCATATCATAGCCGACTCTTTGTGTCAATATCTTTCACTCATCTAATTTCCAATTTGGTAGCGTGACCCTAAGAACGAGATCATATGTTTCTTCCTCGCTTAGGCGTTGGTAAACTACAGAGATCGTCCCCATCCAACAACAGTGCTAGAGCCTGGGAAAGTGTGCAGAATTTGGATGTGGAGATTCTTCTTCTGCGGTGGTCAAATGATGCACTACCATTACCTGGTCTATAATGAGTACATGCTCAAGTGAACAATATTGGATGAGCGAGTGACGTGAATGATGGAGGAGAAATCTTGGATGGCATATTTGAGAGGGTAAGATAGTATCTTTGGGTGATTGAAATAGTTGACGGCCGAGCCGACTACCTTGTCTATGCAATCTACCAAGACACGAAGCCAGTTATCTGAGGACATATTTATTAGACGCAAGGACATACCTAAATGGCTCTTCGGAACTACTCTAGTTTGCGGATTAATATATTAATAAATGCCCTTCTCTGCTAAAACCTTTGCGAAATTAAGGGATGCGCATGTACACGTCTGTCTTCTACTAACTAGAGGGCCGGAGCGAATAGATCCCTGCAGAAAACTCTAGATCACCACTGAACATACATCCCAGAGACAACAGATGCAATGCAATCAACGGCCCGGATTTTCCCTTCGATATTTGCACAGAGTCTTGGGTACAACGGATCATCGGGGCCTGTATATAGCCTCGTACCTACCAGCAAGATAGTCCCAAGTTGTCAACCAAACACCACACCAAGAGTCTTCGATACACCAGTCTTTAGCTAGAACACATAATCCAAGATGTCTAGCCTCGTCGAAACATCCCAGCCCCCCTTTCACGCCCAAAATAGCAGCTAAGCTCATCGCCAACCGAGAAAATCCCTCGAGAGACTTTCGCACTGGTGTGGTAACCACCCTAATCGATGGGATGATGACAGCTGTTCTCGAGGCTTCGGTGAATGGTTAATGATGATATCTACGACTTAGATGGTGACCATGATTGTTCGCTTTCTGCTTACGACAATTGTATCTCCGGAGAATACACTCTCTAGTACGATATCGTTCAGAAGGATGTTGGATGGAGGCACGCGACAGCCGAGCTTGATGGCTGCTGCAATCCTAGCAGCTCTCGAGTATACCGTTCCAAGGTCATCATTGGTGCATGAGATGACCAAGTCAACTGCTGCTAGACACAAAGATGTAGGGTGCAACTTCACCCTTCCTGTGCAGACCAACATGATCATCATTGATTTGGAGGCTGCTAGAATCCCACCCGTGGCGTTTGTTGAGTATTGCGCAGAAGAAGGTATTTCAGTCTTCCCCATGACTAGACTCGTCTTTCATCATCAGACGTCAGAGAGTGCGGTTGACAAGTTGGTGAAAGCCTTGACAAGATCAATGGATGATAAGCGAAATCGACTAGCGCTCAATGATGGAGAAGCCAGTAGAGGATACAGCTAGGGGAGTGTTGTGGTAGCAAAATATATCGTTAACATTGCTTTCGTCGAATCTCAATGCATGCGTCCAGGGGAGGAATGATAGTTGCGCCTAGCCATTGCGGCTTGGGTCGCTTATCGAGCATCTTGATGTCGTAGTTGAGGAGAAAAGCAGCCATGATGAGCTTCAGTTCATGGGCAACAAAGAACCTCCCAGGACTGGACAAAGATTAGCACGTTGCAATTCATTTTTTTGGTCACAATAAGGCTTACCATGCGTGTCGACCGTGGCCAAACGCCAAGTGAGCATCACTAGTCGTAACCATTCCCAATCCCCGTATCTTTCTCCCTTCGTCCTCCTTCTCTCTCTTCTCTTCATCCGGTTTTGCCTCCCACTCTTCTCTTACTCTTGAGTACCGCCATGGATCATAACTCATAGCGCCTTCGTAAATCTCCTCATCGTGGTGTGTCCCCTGCAGATTGACCGTTACGAATGCGCCACGCGGCAAAGTCCATCCAAATTCGGGGTGGCGAAGACCCTCTGGTGCAACAACCTGCCTCTCGACGAGGTTGGCGGCAAAGTTGCTCAGGCGTTGGGATTCCCGAATGGACGAGTCGATGCGTATGAGAGAAGCTAGGTCATGCTTTGTCCATTTGCCCTGGCTGGGTTTATGGGCTAGAATTTCATCCCGAAGTGTGTCAAGGACATGCTCAGATGGAGGCGCGGATAGAATGTCGAGCATCCAGGACTGGCCGGTAAGTACGGTGGTGTGAATAGCTGCAAAGTTGATCGGCAGGAGACGCTTGGAGACGACAACAGGATCAAGCTCAAAGGGTTTTCCTTCCGCCATTGCGAGACGGATGTCCCATGTTACAAAGTCTTCTGGCGGCGACCAGTCCTTCAACTCGGGATCACCAGCTTCCTTTCGCTGCATGTCCTTCAGACGCTGTTCGATGACAGGTAGTATGCGACGGGAAGCTGAGCGCCAATGCAGGTAGTTCGGGATGGTGATAAGACGACCAATGATAGGATGAAGGACCCGAGGAAATGCGTGTAGCAGGAAGCTATTCCGAACAACATCATCGGTGAAACGGACCATGGACTGTAAGAAGATGGGATCACGGCATACTGGCTCCCCTACGAGTAGACGATTCGTAACGCGCGGAACAATGGCAAGCCAAAGATCCCAGAGGTTAACCTTGGCGTAACCTTCGGCATCGACATTGCTGGTGTCCTTTTCAGCAGCTGCTTTGATCAACGTGTCAAGAGCATCCTCAACGGCACCGTTAACGTCGTCCTCAACAGCTGGTATAATCGTAGGCAAGTGACGAGCAAGATACTTGTGCATGACGCGGTTTGCAAACGGCTCAACGGCGAGATCCTTACCGAGAAAGTTATAATCGGTGTACAGGATCTTGTCGTGGGCATGCGATGCTGAGAGTACACGGTCAGGCTGATCCATCATCCAGGCGACCTGTGATCTGGGGAGGATAACATCAGGAGGCCGCGAGATGGGCGCTGGAGCAATGAATGGAAGACCATTTTTGCCATACTATTGTTGATTAGAAACCTTCACGTTACAAGTAAAGAGTTGAGAGGGAGGAGGCACCTTCTCGTAGCCCTCGCCGATCCACGCCTGGTGCTGGGTAAAGTAGGCGATGCTATTCCGGATCTTGGAGAACCATTGCCGTGAGTCGTGACCAAGAACTGGAATCTGGGAGGGATAACGAGGTTGAGTTACTGAGTCGAGGATGAAGGAGACGAGTAAGAAGAGGGACCCGTAGAGGAAGATGCGAGTGAAGGTGACTTCGGCTAGAACGTCGGTTAACACTGTCATGGTGACGACCCTCAACCATGGAACTATAAGGATATAATTTCCAAGTATCTACACAAAGATGAAGAATGAAAAAAGAAGAAAAAGATGACAATAAATTCCCGATGATGAGATGAACGCCAAAAGTCAAGCGCCCGCTTGCGCCAACTTTTTTTTTTTTGGTTTCAGGCTCTTGGAGCTGTTGTACGCTACCGTAGCTAAAGTCGCTACTATACTACACTAAGGTAGGTTATATAAGGTTTAGGATTGACAAGTCAATTGTCAGCCCCGAGGTACTTCCAGATAAAGCTAGCATTGCCCACGATTTTACTTGGAATGCCTCATGTTGGTTTTAGAGGCGTCTTTTATGTCTCGGATCAGGGATTGAGAGCCTGTTGTCGATGACGCTGCTGACAATTCAATTGGCTATCGTCTTCCGCTAGGAACGGAGATCTGCAAGGGTAGTTCCAGGGGGTATTGCACCAGTTCTATTCTATCATCTTATTGGTCTTCTTGACATTCTCATAGACTAATATCCTCTTTTACTAAACATTCTGCTCCGATGACAAGCTCTCCATAGTATCCAACCTCTTCCTCCTTCCAAACCCTCCCATCTTGACAACCTCAAGCCCGTTCGTGTGCTGCTTGACTTTGCTACACACAAAACCCACGCCCTTCTCCTCTTCGCCCATTTCCTTGTACACTGGGCAATTCTAGAGACAAACTTCTGGTACACGAGGGGATGGTCTCAATAGGTTATGGAGAGGATAGAGGAAGGCTTAGCCGGCCGACCAAACTTTCTTGAAATGTTGTAATGGCCCAAACGGAGGGTTGCTGATGTTATTGTATGGATGTGAATCCCATGGGCTGCATCATACATGGATGTGTTCCCTCTTGCAAAAGACTCTCAAGCCCAGAAGTCTCGACTTGAAGCCTGACAAGGTTGTGAGCTTAAGTGATCAATTAAGCCTTCAGTCACAACTCTTGGTCCATGGTTGTATACTCATCACTTGTCGAGATAAGCTGGATAGGTGCCCAAGTAACGTCCTTCACGTTATCGATCATCTGCCAGTAAGCGTCTCGACAAGTAGGCGAATATTTATCTGGTCTACTCGAATCGAACGGCTCTCCAGTTATGTATGGCATCTCTGGCTCGCTACTTTCAATCTCTTCCTCTGATACATCAGAAAAGGGGCGTTTACGTAGTGGAGAGCAAGGTGCTGGCCTACACAATGAGTTTTCCGTCGGTTCCTCTAAATGAGTGTCGAGATTTTGCGTTACTTCCTCTGCTTGCACAGCGGTAATGAGCTCACTCGATCGACAGGTCGATGAATTCTTAGATGGGCCTTCTGACTCTCCCGCCGGACGCTCAGCTTCGGCAGTGGCCCCTTCGCGGTAACCGCTTGCTTGAGTGTCAAGTAGAGGGCTCACAAATCTATAGTCTCTATCAAGAGATCTTTGCTGTTGAGTGTCTTGAGATTCATTAACTGGAGAACTTGGGATAGGATTCGAGCCGACGGTCGTCTGGCTGGCGTGTTGCTGATGTTCGTTGTTCGATGCGTACTTAGCGGTTAAGCGTTGCATAACCATATCATGTTCGAATACTTCGCCGGAACACAATCGTCCAAATAGTGACCCAATAGTGATTCCTGGTCAATGTCAGCTGAAGTCGTGGCGGTCGTCACAAAGGTGTTACCATTTCTAAGCCACTCAATGGGATTCACAGTGCACGGCCAAACGTCTTTTGGCCGGAAAGCTTCGACTAAGTGGCACAGCTCTGGTAAAGAAGAATGCCTCGAATAAGGGAAATATATTGTTCTCGGCAGAGTGCACTCATTTCTTCGCTTTTGATTCTTCGCATTCCTTCTCAGTCTTTCAACAAGCGTGGAAATAATCTCATCGGCCGAATGTATATTCAGGGTATCAATATCCCAGTCCAAGGGAATATTGCGACCTGTCGAGACTAGTTGATCCATGACCTCCTGGAAGACCTCCGACATATCAGTCGAAGATGTGGAGGAGGAGAGTGCCCTATAGTTTATGATTAGGTTGGCTCTAGTGAGATGGATGTATGATAGTAGACGAACATGTTAAATAAGGTGGCCAAGCTAGCTTGGTCCAAGGCTTCCAATTCGGCTTCCCGTTGAAGGTCGTCTCCACCACCTCCAACGCCTACTTCGGCCAAATCCTCTCCTGTAGGTAGGTGAGCAATTATAGGCTGGATAGATACCGTCGTAGGTTTTTGTGCCACTTCACACATGTTGCCCTTCTCGCAGCTATGCAAGCGAACGTTCACTTCTGAGGTTAAGCACCCTGGATGTGGTGTGTTGCCGCACATATGACCACTAAGAGCTGGCGACTCAGGAGTAAGATGAACGTCTGCATTAAAACGTGATTCGCGGGTGTGTGACTTGAGCGAGCCGTAGATGCGAAGTTTATAGTCATCAACATGAATCTGTGGGCGTCAGGGGTCAAGTTAACGATTAACTTATAGGCAGTTAAACCCACTCTGGATTTGAGCGCTTTGGACAAGGCAACCCAGACGTCCTCATATCCATAGGTCCAGGCCTGCAGGTGGAAGATGGTGTCATTCGGGTATTGAGAAACCTTTCGTAGTAACTCAGCTATTCCTTGGGCTTTTGTTTGAAATGGTACATCCTCGGTAAAAGATGTGTCAAGGTAGATCCTGTCAAGTGTCTTGAGACCCGAAGTATACTCGACAAGAATGGGATTTCGAGATATGGTATTGACAAACCATGGTTCGCTCCGAATGTCACCAGTGTAAAGAATTGATTTATTATCTCCTTCCATTACTTCTGGCTCATCAGTAGAAAGTAAGAATTGGCTCTCACATGAAACTTACAGAACATGACAGCTCCTGGGCAATGATTGGCGTCAAAGAGTGTCACCTGGATTTCACGTCCAGGGCGAAGCTCGATGGTTGTGGGTGTTTCGAGAGGCAGCGTTTTCTATCGGGGTCAGTGTTGAGTTTGGTTGAAGGAAGGTTGAACGTACCAGTACTTTATTGAGATGCTTGAAAGTCTGCTGTCTGGCTTCTAGTATGCCCTTGGCATAGTTGATCCTGCAAGGATAGCGCTCGAGGCGAAGAAGAATCTCCCGAGTGGCCGCTGAGCAGTACACACTGTTGTTCTCAGTCAGCCAGGAATCTCAGATGGGCGTGGGTACGCACAACGGAGATCGCAAGCTCTCTAGCCCAGCAAGATGGTCACTATGGACATGACTTAAGAAGCACGCCAAAGGCGGCTGTGCGTCTACATTCTGACGAAAGAAGTCGACTAAGGGCGTCAGTCTAAACCCCATGACTTTAAAGATTCATACCCACTTCGTATATCGGGGAATTCGAACACGATTCCGTCGAAAGTCGACATTGGCGATGCTTGCATGCACGAACAACGCGCCAGATGGGGATTATTAAAAACAAAGGACGGGTTTCGAAGCGAAGTACTCGATGTAAACGGGCTCGAGTCTTGATTTGTATGATGTCAAGCTTCGACATGCTATTGAGTTATTGTCATGTTTGCTGTGTGAGAAGTCGAAGATTGCTCAAAGCTTTGAACTTATGGGATAGGAAGGGGCCAGCGAAGGTGAATGAATGAATGGTCGGACTCGCACTGTGATTCGTGATTCACACAGCTCATCGGCACAATTTGCACAGTGCTTTCCCCATGCTGCCTGCCTAAAGCAATAACCATAACAACACCCTGAGCATCGCAGCTGAACTAAGAACTTCTATTATCTTGTTGAGTAAATTCCTCCTTCAAGCTGAAAGGATCATGACCAGATTATCCCCAGCACTTTAAGCCAAATCAATACTCACCCCGATGTCTGACAACGTGAAGCAAGAGAGACGATTCAGTACGGCGATAGGAAGCAAAAAGTATTGCGGATATAATTCTCTTTGCCGCTTTGATAGGTACATACGACCATAGGTAGTGGGAAATACGGGATCCCGTCCGCTCTCCCCTAGTCAAACCACTAACCGGCGGATTAGTAGTTGGGTCGGTGACGACCAGCGAATCCCCGCTGTTGTGTGTTTTTGAAATTTTTGCCCTTTTGTATCATTGATCGTGAGAACTCCGTCGTTAAACAAGAGCCGGTGTTGCGGGACGATCGTTGTTGTCTGCGCAGTGTGTAGTGCTGTCTTCTTTTCCAAACTCCGTCTTACATCGGGTGAAGGGGTGCAATAGTAATCTGTACAAGTCCTTTCAATCTATCTCATCTAATTTTACATACGGAATCATCATCGTCGTTATTGTCATCATCAATCATTCTGCTACCGCAGTGTGTAATAACAATCCATCATTGCCAGCTGTGATGTCCAACTTCACTCCTTGGGCGACAAAGTAAACGTGGCCTTCTGACAACTCGAACGATTGATCGTTCGCCTTGACTGTCGCACCACCTCGCGTGGCAAGGATAATCTTTGGACCACCTTCACTCAAAGCTTCGCGCTCGCCAGACTTTAGGTCGGTCGCAAGTACGTTGAATTCGCTAGTAGGAGGTCGGAAGAGCTGGGTCTTGCCCTCTTTGCTTCCGGGGTAGCTCTCTGCTCGAAGCATTGTCTGTGACTTAGTCGTGGGTTCCCAGTTGAGCACTGAGCAGAACTCATCAACGTTATCTCGCTCCGCCTTGGGGCAGAAACCAGTGTTGAGAACATTATCGGAGCGCGCCATGCATTCGATAATGTCGCCCTGGATGTAGGCGTGGATGCCACCGGCCGGGATGTAGATAACCTCACCAGGCTGGAGGAGCATGTAATTCATGCATAGGAGACCAACCAGATTGCCGGGATCGTTTGTGGGGAACTGGCCCTCGAGCTTCTTGGCGACCTGAGGGATGGCGGAGTTAAGACCAGTAAAGGCAGAGTCAGGGAGTTCCCTGATCGCCTGAAATGCCTTCTTGATGTCTTCATCTGAAGATGTAAGGATTGACCTAACAACTTGCTTCAATCCTTCTGGGCTAAGCTTCTCATCCGCCACGGTTGCGCCTCCAGCAACGAGGAAATGTCTCAGTGGTTTCTGGCGCAGGATGTCCACGATAGCCTCAACGGGCTTGAAGCCACAGAAAGCCTCAAACTCGGATAATGCGAGAGCAATCTCCGGCTTGTGGTTACCGTCGGTGAATGAGTCTGGATCTTCTTTATGCTTCTTGCTCGAAAACTCCTTGTTGGGATGCACCTGCAACGGCAATGCCTTCGCGATTGATAAAACCTTGGGTAGGTAAGGAAGCTTATTGTGTCCAAACTTTGTGGTGACCTTCTCTCCAAGAAGCTCCTTGGGGTATCGGTCCAAGACGTCTTGGAGGTCCTCACCTGTGCTGGCGACATAGGACGGCAGGACGGGGTATGTGCCCATCCACATCTCGGCATACGGCTTTTCCTCATCAATCTTAAAAATCTTCTTGTCATCTCCATCCCATCCTGGTGTCTTTTCACAGAGTCGTGCTGATAGAGAGTCGGAGCCTTGCTTGCCCCATGGGTATTGGTTGCAGCCGCAACGGAGCTGATAGAAGGGAGCTGCTGGTGTCGACATTTTGTAAGTTAATGCAAAAAAATGGAATGCTTCTTTCGGTTGCTAGACTTGGAGTGGCTCTGCGGGAGCAGATCTTATGGAAATATGGTTGAACGTGGTTGATATAACTTGTAGGATGGGCGTCATCTTGTCATCACTATCGTTGACGTCAGGTGCGGTTGGCAATTGAACCAAGGCCGTACAGCGCGAGGCTCTCAAAAGGTCCAGTATAATTACATCACTCATTGATGTTTGACTCTGCAAAGCTACGTATAGTTCTCCGCAACGGTCAGACTTGACTTGGCAGGTTAGCACATAAACAAATGGATCGGGATTTCCGATCCGACCGGACATGTGCTCCGGGTTTGGTCCACTTTTTCCATGTTACGCTCCGAACCCCCCGGGATTGCTTTACGGGGTCTACGGGCATTGGCTAGTACATGGTTTAATGAGAGTTTGAGATTAAAGGATTTATTTGAAATGCCAGCTTATAATGGTTAAGATATCCCATTGATTGAAGCCTTTATAACTCAACACTATACCCAACAGTCGGTTTTAGTCGAATCAGCTAAACACAAGTAGTAGTAGACACATATCCAGTTTTAACTATGTTTGTTTGTAGAAAACGTTTTCATATGATAGTCTGTATAATTTCCTAATACATATCATTTGCACTGAGAATTACACGATAAATCAGTCACTAGTATTACTAGTCGCGTGCATGTGTTTTGCCTATAATACCGGCTCACCCTAGAGCCATAAACTGAAACTAGATTTAGATGTAGTCTACTATCTCCTTAAACCCCGTGAGACTCATGGAGCTTCGATGACATAGCGCCTTCACCAAAATCATCTTCCGTTATTGGTTTGGCATTTATGGCGCTGTTCCCACAAGTCTTACGGGGTTCCAGGAGCAATATTGACCTGTTGACTATTAACGGATTTATAAGATTGGAATGTATTTCTGGCTGTTTAATCAGTTTCAATTCGTTGCTTCTTAACTGCAATTTGACAAATATGTCAATATAATACAAGAGAATTAGGAGTTCCCGTGTCTTATCGACCTGAATCTCATCGCGAATATACAGAAATAAATCACCGTGATGCTGTTAGAGACAAAGAAGAAACAAGGACAGTTCTTAATGTCTCCTCTGATTTGTTCCGTTGATTGTGTTGTTTGGTTCAAAGCAATCATCCTTCAATAAGACAACGGCGACTCTTCAAGTGTAAAATGAGTGGTCATCAGCGCAACGTGATTTCTAGAACTTGTAAGGGAGTATTTATCTGGCAGATATTGGATTCACAACAATGCCGTCGGGTTGGGCAGCAATAGGTGGACAAGCGAACTCCAGATCAGTCTCGTGACCAAGATATGCAGTCTCGGGTAACTTACTAGAAATGTATCAGCTCCGTCGTCAATCTTGAATCACATCACTTCTATCGGATGGCTCTACTACCCCGACACATCGAGGCAGTTTGCGGTGTGACAAGCGAGCCTCGTGGTTAGACCGGAATGGTCTGATGTAACTCCGCTTAGTCCATGTATGTAGGTGTACTTAATAATACTGCCATGTCTATTATCTCGTACCGTAGGAGGACGAGTTGACTATAGCTTTAAGAATGATAGAGTGCTTTATAACATTTATACTAGCATATGGCTCATGAGACAACTTACACGCACGGCCATTTCTCGACCCTCCTGGTGCTTGTTTCGATACAGACACGGGGTCGCATAACAGGCCGCGGCGACCCTTTGAGAGGGATCAAGACCCCTGCAGAAGCGGGCCGCTCATTGCAACGGATTGGGGCGGGAGTCCATGTCGGTTTTGTGAAGAACTGACCAATGGCAGATAGAATAAGGGTTTCTGGCTAGGATGAGGCCAGCGTCACTTGCATTAGCTCCAAGTCATCAGACGAGGGTCTTGCATGTATACGCGAGTGATATTGGGGACGAGAGCTCAATGTGTCTAGTCTTATTATAATTTAATATGAGCAACAATGCTAGGTTGGGATTTTCTCTGGCGTATGAGTTTTGACTTTGCATCCAGAGTTTGTAATGTACCCAAGGAAAATTCAGTCGGTTATCTGAGTGTTCAGTCGGAGGAGATATAAATTTGAAGATTAGAGGTCTTTTGTGTGCATGAACTGCACAGTCGGTTGTTCACACAGTATCATTCTTGGGTTGCAACTAATGAAATGTGATTGAGGTGCTTGAATCGGATGATATAGTTCCGATCACTAGCCTCGAGCACGTCTGGAATGCATCTAGCTAAAAGCAAACTGCACATCTGCTTTTCTTAATGATTAAATAAGTGGTCTTGGCATATATGATATAGTGATGGGCTGCCTTTTGGCGCGACAATCGGGCGAATCGCACTGCAGGGTTGGTGAGGCGAGATATTACTTATTTTGTGGTTGCCAGTGTAGTATCTAAGTACTGTAGTTAGACCATGTTCAAAACAACTTGTATGAAGACTGGCAGTGGGTCGTTCATAATTTCTTGGTTAGAAGACGTCGTCATGTAAGGAGGCCGTGAATGTGATGCCTAGAAATAGTGTAAGTGAACGCATCAGCTTGTCATACGCACCCTGGTACGTAATGCGAACAGGCGCCAGGTATTCGCACTTATCCACGCAAGTAGTAACGCGGTCCTTGAATATGATCTTGTTCCGACTCAACCGGCACGATCATGGACCGAAGATAGTGACCAGTTCAAGACAGCGGCGGTTAAGAACTGAGGCTTGGACAAGCCAGGAATGGTCCAGCCACAAGATACGGGACACGAGGTGGTTTGCAAGGCACCTGAGGGACGTTACTGGCTGCAGATATTGGGCCTAAGATGGCCCATCAGGCGGTTGTTGATGCATTTAGGCACTAAAGGCTCATGTTCTGGGGTGCTGGAGTGGAGATGCATGCCGCGATGAGACGGCGACCGGGGGTGTCAAGAGCCAGTGGTGGTGGAAGAAGAGCATCTGTCGCATACGGCATCGCATGAAAATGGACAGTCAAGCAAGCAAGGTCTCTTATGATTAAGCTTAGTGAGCTAAATGGCGACGCTACCTGGTATCATCTATCTGTCTGTACTGTATTGACTCCCCTCCAGCCCCAACTTAGCCGTCTTACTCCGATTGATCTGCGTGGTCTGGACTTTATATCTGCCTCATCAACTACCTATGCAGTGCGGTGTTTTCGCTCGCTCTCAACCGAATGCAGCAACAAAACATTGTTCCTGGGCAACCCAAATTATCTACCTCTTAGGTACCTTATAGAGTACTGTAGTACGTAGGTAGATAGGTACCCTTACCGCGCTTCGAGACCCGGGGACCCCTGGAACCATTTCGTCACCGCCGTCCGCCAACTGGGCCCGACGGACCCCGCTCTCATAAACCTCAACCTTCAACTCACCTTAAACGACTTGCCTCTGCCCATCCCTCGCAACCTCCAACTACCTGCGGGACGACTGACTCTCGATTGCAGTGTGTCCTCTACAACACCAACCTGTATCGACCTCACGTGGCACCGCGCGTCGACGGCCCCAGCCAATAGCGCAACCAAGGTGCATCTCCCTCAAGCTTACGGATACTTGACCTCTACCCTCTCTAGCTCTTGGCTTGCTTCGTAGCTTGTCCCCGTTACCGCCTCCAGACCATCACCCTACGTCCCGCCTCCTGCTTTCGCTACCACCACGCACCACGCACATCGAGCCATATACATAGATCGGGTCGCATTGTACGCGGCCAGCCGTTTATCGATCTCAATCCCCAAGGTCTTGATCTGTGCCTAGCTCTGCTGGACCATTCTACTCGATATCCCCTGCAACCCTGAGCAGCTCTTGTGCGACTTCTTGGCTTGGAGCTCCAACCAACCAACATCTCCACGCGAAGCTGCAGGTACCTTGGCTCCCCACCAACGCACTTCTGCACTTCTGCCCACCCGCCTCGATCAAGCCTCCTAGCCGATCGCGCCGCAACTCATCTATTAGCTGTCGCCTGCCATGGCACAGTCTCCGATGATTTCGGTGCCTCTCAAGGCAACTAACGAGATCGACTGGGTTGAGCCCCTCAAGAGCTACATTCGCGACACCTATGGCGATGATCCCGAACGCTATGCAGAGGAATGTGCTACACTGAATCGCTTGAGGCAAGACGTGAGGGGTGCTGGTAAGGATAGCACATCTGGGAGAGACATGTTGTATCGATATTATGGGCAGCTTGAACTTCTCGATCTACGATTCCCCGTCGACGAGCAACATATAAAGATATCCTTCACATGGTTTGTTCATCCTCATATCATCCATCACCTGGCCCCGAGCCACGTGGGCCACTCTTCTCGAGTCATGCTAACTCTGCCATGGACAGGTTCGATGCTTTCACCCACAAGTCTACCGCGCAGTATTCACTCGCCTTCGAGAAAGCTTCCATCATCTTCAATATCTCCGCTGTTCTCTCCTGTCATGCCGCTGCTCAGGACCGCGCCGAGGAGTCCGCTCTCAAGACCGCCTACCACAACTTCCAAGCATCCGCTGGCATGTTTACTTATATCAACGAGAACTTCCTACACGCGCCATCTTCTGACCTGAGCAGAGAAACTGTCAAGGCTTTGATTCATGTCATGCTTGCGCAGGCTCAGGAGGTCTTTCTTGAGAAGCAGATCGCCGATAAGAAGAAAATTGGACTGCTCGCAAAGCTAGCTTCCCAGGCTGGCTATTTATACAGCCAGGCTCTTGAAGGAGTTCAAGAGAATGTAAACAAAGCCATCTTTGAGAAGGTGTGGTTATCGATGATCCAGGTAAATTGACCCATTCACCAGTAAATATGGTGGTTGTCGACATTTCAGTTGAGCTAACGGAGCTAGATCAAAACCAATCTTCTCAATTCCATGGCACAATACTACCAAGCCCTGGCGGACGACGAGGCGAACCAGCACGGTATCTCTGTGGGACGATTACAGGTCGCCGAAGCTCAAGCAAAGGAAGCAGAGCGCATAGCCAGAAACTTTCCCAGCTCGGTACCCATGAGCTCGAACCTTAATGCCGATGCCGGAGGATTTCTTCAGGAATTGACCAAGCGACATCATTCAACAGTGCAAAGCCAGCTACAGAGTGCCTTGAGGGACAATGACTACGTCTACCACCAAGAAGTACCCGCTGAGGCGAGCTTGGAAGCTGTCCCAAAGCTGCCGGCCGCGAAGCCCATCCCCGTCAGCGAGCTGTATGCTGGCCAGGACATCCAGCGGATTACCGGACCTGACCTGTTTGCAAAGATCGTGCCATTTGCTGTGACGGAGTCGGCGAGTTTGTACGATGAAGAGAAGGCCAAGTTGGTTCGAGCCGAGGCGGAGCGAGTAGACACTGCCAATGGCGAGATGGCAGCTAGTCTGGACTACCTGAGGCTCCCAGGAGCGCTGCAAGTGCTGAAGGGCGGTTTTGACCAGGATATCTTACCTGATGAAGATTTTCGGCAATGGTGCGATGATGTATCTGATCAAGACAACCCAGTCACGTTGTTCGATTCTCTCAGGACGGAAAAGGACTCTATCCTCTCGATTCTGGACAAGAGCACAAAGCAACTCGACATGGAGGAGGGTGTATGTGAGAAGATGCGCTCTAAGTACGAAAACGACTGGACGCAACAGCCGAGCTCGCGGTTGACAACGACGTTAAGGGGTGATATCCGTCACTATCGCGAGGCTTTGGATGAGGCGTCGAGGAGCGACAACCAGCTGGCCGGCAAGCTACGACAGAACGAAATGGACTTTGACGAAATGCGGCGGGCTGCCCAATCAGGCGAAGTTGATCAGCTGTTCCAACGTGCTGTTGCGCAGGCGCGAGCAAGAGGGAGCAATGCGACTAGTCCTGCTGGCATTGAGCCTAATCTTTTGGATGACGATTTCGAGGAGGGGCCTAGCGTGATGGATCAAATCAACCGGGTGGAAGATATCCTCAAGAAACTTAACCTCATCAAGCGGGAGCGAAACCAGGTATTAAAAGATCTGAAGGAGAAGGTGAGCGAGGCCACGGATACAGAACCCAGAAGCTGGACTAACCTTGACAGGCTCACAATGATGATATCTCCCAGATCCTTATTTTGAACAAGAAGTCGATATCCAACTATGAGGCGCAGCTTTTCGAGCAAGAATTGGAAAAGTTCCGACCTCACCAAAACCGACTTTTGCAAGCCAACCACAAGCAGTCGGCCTTGATGAAGGAGCTCACGAGCGCATTTAACAGATTATTGCAGGACAAGCGAGTTCAGTCAGAACAGAGCAAGTACGAGACTATCCAGCGGCAACGATCGTCAGTCATCAACCGATACAAGCGAGCGTACCAGGAATTCCTGGATCTGGTCGCAGGTTTACAGAGTGCCAAGAACTGGTACACCGAGATGCGTGAGACGGTGGAGAGTCTAGAGAAGAACGTTGACAGCTTCGTCAACAACCGAAGGTCGGAGGGAGCGCAGCTGCTCAACCAGATCGAGCAGGAGAGGTCACTGAACAAGAACTCGCAGGCGGAGATGGAGCGAGAGAGACTCAGGGGGCTCATGGACCGAATGTCGATAGACCCATCCAAGTCATCACCGCAACCCCAGAACCGGCCAACGCCTCCGTCGCAGTACCAGCAGGGACAAGCTCCTCGATACCCACAAACCAATTATCAAGGACAATATCAGGCGCCAAACTCACCACCAGCCCAGCAGCAGACGCTGGCTCAACAACAGGCATACCAAAACTTTTCTCCGCCGCCAACAACGCAGTCGTTTGGGCCGCCTCCCATCAACACCTTTGTCCAGCCAGCATACAATCCGAGCCAGTATGGACGTACACCGGGACCGACGTCGCCTCCCCCGAACCAAACGTCATTTAATATTGGTGGTTACCGGGGCCCCGCATCGCCACCTCCGAACCAGACATCTTTCGGACAGCCGCAGTCATTTGGCGGATACGGAGCGTCATCGACACCGCAGACGACACAGGGAGGCTACGTGCCACCAGGATTTGTCCCGCCTCCTCCGCCACCTGGGCCTCCACCGCTGGGACCTCAACAGACATTTCACTATGGTAACCAGCCTAACAGCGCGCATCCAAACAGTGCCTATCCGCAGAACCTACAAAGCGCACACCCGCACAGCGCGCATCCTCAAACAGCAGCGCCGCAACAGCAGCAAAATGATCCGTGGGCTGGGCTAAATGCATGGAAATAATTGGGAGGTGAGCGCGAGAAACCGAATGTGAAGGGTTACCCGGAAAGCTCTCCACAAACGCATAGACGCATTGAGAGCTGAGGGTGTTGAAGTAAATCGATGCTGCCAGGAGCTGTCGAGACACTATAGTATTGAAAAGCACTTGGCTATGATACATCGTCCTACCTTGAGAGAGGGGATGAGATGACGGAGGAAAAAACTCAATGGTCCAAGGTCTTGCAGCATGTGAGCTCTGTTGAAGCATACAACATAACATATAGAAGAAGAATTGGAACTCGCGTTTGATACTATAACGACATGGGAGTCCTGGGGAAGGATCTCTGAGATTAGGCTCGCCACTCTTTATGCCGAGGTTGCAGTTACGGTCTAATGAAACTCAACGGCCTCTAGACCCCCGCACATGATTACCCCGATTGCCCGAGATGCAGACCCCCAACTAGAGTTGGACGCTAGACTTGTTGGTGCAAGTTGAGAGTAATACAGGCGATCTAAGAGGATATCCGAGAGAACTTGTGGAGTATTTCCCCGCAGGAGCGAAGTTGACCTGAGGAATTGAATTGTTGCCGCCGAACCGAGTCGGGCTCATTCCGCGTCTCTCCAACGACTATTCGGTCCCCAGTCTCCGTCTCCGGCGCTCAAGGGATTCTTTTTCTACCCTTCTTCTCTTCTCTTTCTTGTACTCTCGCCTCTTATCTCTTGAATTGTTTCTCGACTCCTTGTTGGCGCTGACTTGTGTTGAACTCATTTATTATTCTCTGAGTAAAAGACAAGACAAGACAAGATAAGACGTAGAGGTTACCATCCAATTATACCCTGTCGATCAAGAACCTATTTCGTCATTCATTCTCGGACCAAAGGCAACGACAATCATCTCCTCTTTTTTCCCTCAACTTGAATCCGTGCAATTCGCATTTGCACTTATCTCTATACATACCTATACACAACTATCTCACTTATATAAATCTCAAAAAATGGCGTTAAAGGGCGGCGAAGTTGCTGAGCACAATAGCGCAAAATCGTGCTGGGTTATTGTTCACGTATGAATACTGACTATGCGCCGACTTACCGACATTTGACTGACATGAGTTTTGCGGTAGGGTAAAGCATACGACGTGACAGAATTTCTACCAGGTACGACTTGCGCAAAGCATAGCGAGAACCGAGGGAGATAGCGAACAAGACTGACAGCTATACAGAGCACCCTGGTGGCCAAAAGATTATCCTCAAATACGCCGTACGTCTCACCCTCCACATTGGAACCTCACCCATGCGGCCTCTAACACACCCCAGGGCAAAGATGCCACCGAAGAATACGAACCCATTCATCCTCCCGACACCCTCGACAAGTATCTCGATGCCTCCAAGCATCTCGGCCCCGTCGACATGGGCACTGTCCAGCAGGAGACAAAGGAGGTAGACCCCGAAGAGGAGGGACGCCTGCAGCGCGTCGAGCAGAAGCCCCTTCTGTCGCAATGCTATAACCTCTTTGACTTTGAGGCTGTTGCACGGCGCATAATGACCAAGACTGCGTGGGGATACTACTCGAGTGCTGCCGACGATGAGATTGTATGAACACCCCCCCTCCACCCAATGCTACAAAGATGAGTCTACTAATGCTCGATTAGACAATGCGAGAAAACCACAGCGCGTTCCACCGTATCTGGTTCCGTCCCCAGATCCTCGTCGACGTCGAACACATTGACTTTTCAACAACCATGCTCGGCACAAAGACCGATATCCCCGTCTATGTGACAGCCACAGCCCTCGGCAAGCTGGGCAACCCAGAGGGTGAAGTCGTGCTCACCCGCGCCTCGGCCAAGCACAACATCATCCAGATGATCCCCACGCTCGCATCCTGCTCATTCGATGAGATTGTTGACGCCAAGGCCGGCGACCAAGTCCAGTGGCTGCAGCTCTACGTCAACAAGGATCGCGCCATCACAAAGAAGATTGTCCAGCACGCAGAGAAGCGCGGCTGCAAGGGCCTGTTCATTACCGTCGATGCGCCGCAGCTCGGTCGTCGCGAGAAGGACATGCGCTCCAAGTTCACCGATCCCGGATCTCACGTCCAGGAGGGCCAGGATATAGATAACAGCCAGGGCGCAGCGCGTGCCATCTCGACTTTTATCGACCCCGCGCTGAGCTGGAAGGACATCGCGTGGTTCCAGAGCATCACCTCCATGCCCATCATCCTCAAGGGCGTCCAGCGTGTCGAGGACGTCCTCAAGGCTATCGACCACGGCTGCCAGGGCGTTGTGCTGTCCAACCACGGTGGCCGCCAGCTCGAGTTTGCGCGATCTGCCATCGAGGTTCTCGCTGAGACTATGCCCGTGCTGCGCGAGCGTGGTCTCGAGAACAAGATCGAGGTGTTTATCGACGGAGGTGTGCGCCGCGGAACTGATATCCTCAAGGCGCTCTGCCTAGGTGCCCGCGGGGTCGGTATCGGACGGCCTTTTCTGTACGCCATGAGCGCGTACGGCGAGGCTGGAGTTGTCCGTGCTATGCAGCTGCTCAAGGATGAGCTCGAGATGAACATGCGACTCATCGGCGCCAACAGCATCAAGGACCTGCACCCTGGCCTGCTCGACCTCCGAAGTCTGTTCCAGCACTCTGCTGTGCCATCAGATAACCTGTCGTCCACTGTGTACGATCCCCTTGCCGTGCCATCGCAGCGACCCAAGGCTGGGCCTAACCAGGACGTCCCCAAGGCTAAGCTGTAGAGAAGTGATGTGTTTAATAAGGGTGTTGTGTTTTGGATATTATTCCATGTGGTCATAGATGTAGAGTTGGCTTAGAGTACACGAGCGTCTTGGTGGGATGAGCGTCGTATTGTATAAACAAAGATCTTAATGAATTTTTACCTCGCTATGCAACCAATACCTAACCGAATACATTACCTTTCAACCAAAAACGTGTTCCTACAAACCCCTCATAAACTCCTGCAATGACATTGGCTTTCTCACAGCGTTGTTCAGCCCTTCATGATACGTCACCCACACCTTGCGCTCCTTTTCCTCCCTCTTGGCTTTCTGTTGTGGAGTATCCCCGATGATCTCTGCAAGTGGCCGCGCCTCGATGATCCGACCAAAGAAGTCGCGCTTGATGAGTGCAGCATCCTTCTTCGAGTCCTCAATCGCATGCTTCTTGGAATTCATGAGCTTCTCACTGCTAAGTTGCTCAGTGTTTCCAAGGGGGTTGCCTGCTTGGAAGCGGGATTGGCGAGCTAGAGCCTCTCGCTCCACCAGCGTTCGTTTTAATTCCTGGTCGAGGACTTGACGAACAGCGTAGCGCGTAGGCGCTGCAGAGGGCAGAAGTAGTGACGCTCCCGTCTCGAACGTGGCTAAGACGTCGAGGTCTCTGTGATGACGTTAGTAACGGTCGTCTCGAGAAGGTGTAGATTTACTTACGGTTCCATACGGTACACATACTGCGGTGCCCGATTGACGAGCGATTCGTTCTCAATCCGTCCCTTCTGCAAGATAATACCTACCTCGGCCAAGACTCCAGCGGCACGCCTGACCATGTTGCGCTCACTCTCCTTACGTACACTGGCCGTGGAGCCTTGGCTTCCACCCACAACGACGGGCTTGACGTCGGGAGACACGATGCGCGCAAGGTATGGGAGAAACTCAGCAGCTACGTCTTCAGCACTGCGGAATGACCGCATCAGCGTGGCCGGGAGCTGGCCCTGTAAGGCTTGAAGCTGGGCTCTGTTTTGTCGCTCTGCTTCGAAAGCTTGATAGTCGGCGCGCGGGCCAGAGAAGGGCAGCGGAGGCGTAGAATCATCTTCTGTATTACCGCCCCAGCGGCGATCGTAACCCATGCTGGGGACGTATCGTTTGGGAGATGCGAATAGGTGATGACATGCTAGAACGGGTTGGCTGAGGTACTGTGATAGCTCCCATTCTTGACTGGAATACAGGCGTGATTGACATGTGTCGTGGAAATGCATCCATTCGTATGCTTGGTTGGGCTTCGTAAGGTAGAGGTCATCGTTGTAATCGCGATTTGGATATTCGGCGAACACCTCAGTCATGATATGGCTAATTTCGCCGCTTGTGTCAATCATCTGTCGCAGTCTTTCCATAGCATGCTTCTTCTGGAACTCGCCAAAGCCCAGCTCGGCCTGTGGTTGTTCATGCTGTGTTTTGGACTGGGAAAAGTCCATGGCTTGCTTTGGAAAACCGCCTCCTTCTTGAAAGAGGCGTGAGACGATATCTCTGATACCACCACGACCGATGCCACGAGCACCCCCAGCGCCACTTGTAAGGTCCTGGAGTACATTGCGCTCCAGCCATTGTCGAGTGAGGCGATTTGTGCCGTTTAGGGATGATGATCGGAATCGTCCAGCGACCCATTCACCAACCACCATAACACCTCGCAGATCGCCCTCGACGGTGCTCTCAGCTCCCCGCTTGGCATCAATGCCGCTCGTCATGCCCCAAGCTGCCTCACACAGTTTTCTCGCGGCGTCCTTCTCGCAAGGGATGCCCTCTTTCTCAAAGACGCTCTTCAGTCGGGCGACCACTGACTCCATGGTGGGCTTGCCAACACGAATGATTTCAGCCAAGTTGGATTGTCGGAGCGGTCGAAGCGCCGGGGCATACACATCGTTACAAATGAGTATCAGAGGGCGCAACAGTCGAAAGTCGTCGCCCTTCTTCTTACGTCCGTGATTGCTTGAAGATGCATTCCCTGACGAGTTTTTTTGGTCCAAAAGTACCAGGTCTATCAATGCCTTGACAAAGCCACCTTCACCTGACCCCCCCGAGCCCGACACGACGCCGTCCACTTCGTCAACCACGACACAGGTTGGTTTGGCCAATTTTTGAGGACCTTCTCCATTCTTGCGATTGCTGACTGTTTTGACGCTTTCTGTTCCCAAGCTTGTGCGAATGCGATTCTTGACAACGTCACGACTTCGGTCGTCGCTGGCGTTAATCTCCATAACTTCATAGCCTGCTTGTCTAGCACATACATGTGCCAATGTTGTCTTTCCCAATCCCGGAGGTCCTGTCAGCAGAAGGATTTTTCTGTGAGGTTTTTCTTCGTCTTCTTGTTGCTTTGCGCCTGGTCGCCTTGTGATCACTGGTCTTAACTTTGCCGATCCAGGGAATACAACCGGATCCCACTTCTTCAACCACTGCAACACCAGTCTGTTGGTGCCGTCATCGCCACACAAGTCCATAAAGTTCCGTGCTCGGTATTTCTCCGTCCATAAAAGAGTTCGCTTTTGCTTTTTACCGGTCGATACCTGGGGCTCAATCGACTGCACTGGGACATTGGGTTCTTGTGGTGGCGCTTGTCGTTGACTCGCAATCTCCGCAGAAGCAGCGCTCATGAGGTTGTGAATATCAATACCGTAGTAGCTTCGTTTTGCTCGCCCTTCTTTTGTTTTGGACCGAGCTGCAACCATTGATTCGTACGTGGGCGCCGAGGTCGTCTTGCGTTCCTTGATTGTTGTATCCTTACCATTACAAGCTGTTGCTTTAAACGATTGGGACACAATGCTACTAAAGATAGGGTTTGAGAATATCGGTCTTTCGTTCGACCATACTGGTTCCTGAATTTGTATGTCGGGAGTGTCTGAGGATTGCTCAGGGGCGGCAGGAAGCTCTGCAACTAGAGGCTCGTCTTGTACTGTCGTATTCGAGTGTTTCTCTCTTGGGTCTTCGGTCATCAGACGTTTTGCTACACGAGTAGAGTCAGAGGTCTCCTCGTTGTCGGAATCGGAGTCGTCGTCCTCAACGAGGAATGGGCCTCGGGCTTTTGGTTTCGGAGGTCCATGATCGTGAGGTTTGGCGCGTTTCGTCGTAGGAGGAGAATGGGGGAAGGTGATGGGTGAAGACGCTGACAGCATTTTGAATATCCTTTTCAGACCATAGGAAAAGAAACAATTTTGCTACCAAAAGATTATCAAGATGATTATGCTGTTGGTGGGACTGGATCAATTCTCCAGAGCGTCTCCGGGTTAGCGACGCGTCGTGTTTAATTGAGTCGCGTCTCTCGTGTAAGTCAATTAAGCCCCACTATATCTGGCAGCCCGCCCTCGCTTATGTCAGCTCTATGAGCTGGGTGGCGGCTCATACCCGCACA
>JABCKB010001072.1:0-35672 GCA_013184455.1 Fusarium continuum
TAATTATTATATTTAATATAATAAATAAATTAAATAATAATTAAGATTTTTATTAATAAATTTTTTTTTTAATAATTAAAAAATTAATATTTTATATAAAATAGTTTAAACTTAATAAATTATATTAATATCTTAAAATATATTATAAGTAATATATATAAACTTTAAAGTATTTATTATAAAATTTTTATTAAAAAAGTAATAATCCCTTTAATTAGCAGATATATACCGCGCTATTACTTTTAACCCCGGCGACCTATATATGCCTAGGGTAGGTAGGTAGGTAGTTTAGGATGAGTCAAAGTGTGGCGGCTCAGTGATTCAAAGATACTTTGGCTGTACCGCTCAGCTGCCCTAAAGGGGGGGTATCTCGCTAGCAAGCAAGCTAAGATGGCGATTTGCAAAAGGTTTGGTAGAATTCTCTTTTCTTTTAAGCGACTCTTCGAATATTGGATGGAGCTAATCGCTGCTCAAGGTTTAACGACATGACGAAGATAGGTGAAAAATCGCAACGCCACAGGTGGCGTTACTAGCGCAGATGGTTGGAAGTGGTTCACTCTCGAGAATCTGAGAAAAGTGTAGATTTGCAATTCATCATATCTTCTAAGGTCCGACTTTACCGGCGCATTGCCTTGCCTTTGCCATTGACTACCGTCACCGGAAAGCGCTCTCTAGCTTCTAGCTGGAGTGAACAGTAACGCTACTCAAATGACAACATGACCGGAAGCTTTGCCGCTCTTCTTCCATCATGTCGATAGCGCGAGCTTCATCAAGACCTATACTCCTGCGCTCGGTACTCTCCTCCGTCTGCCGTTACTATTCATCAACGACAAGAAATCCGCCGAAAAATCCGAGAAATTCTTCCCTTCCGCCGGCTACCAATAGAACGAGACAACCACGGAATAGCGGCCGAGCAGCGAAAGAGCTGAAACAACCTAGCTTCTTCATACCATCAGAAAATGACCATGTCCAAGCCTCTGGAAAGCTGTCCACAACGCCGGAAGTTTGGTCGTTTCTTCAGGAGACGGGAATTGAGTACAACAATTCTAAGGCGGGACACCTAAATCTGGGCTCTGATACTCGAACGATAAAGTCCCTTTTCGGCTGTCAAGTTCAATATACGACTCAATACATACTACACCCGTTTCATCTGCAACATCTCAAACCCCGAGTGTCTCCGGTACTGCCTTATATTATGTCCAGGTACCGACTTAAGCTGGAGGAAGAACCGCTCTGGACGTATACGTGGTGCCGGGGAGGCAGTAATGCTATTGTGCGAAACCTAATGGTGAGGAGGTTGACGGGGGCGTTCTGGTCAGCAATGAAGGACTTGGAATATTCCACAGATGGCCCACGAGGAACACTCATGGTGACAATATTTGACCCCGTGAAAGTGTCTCGTTCTCCGGCCCATATATTCGGCGAAGCGGTTGCAAGGGCAGTGATGAAAGAGTGGCGGCAACACATGCATGAAAGCACCACGAAACCAAGTGAGAAGATACATTGGTAGATACTCTTATTCCGAATTTCGGAGAAGTCGCTGTGCCCGGGGTTTGCTGGCTCGATTCCTGGTGGATCGACTCCGGAAATCTGGCAAGAGAGTCTGATCTTATTGATGATGGATTCCCTCAAGTATTTGGAAACAGGTTATTCAACTGAAGCAGGTGAATCGACACATTCGAAGGCGAGAACAGCTAGGTGGATATGTGGTTGAGGAACTCATGTATATATTAAACTTTGTTACCCATAGTTTTCTCTGGACTTAGCAATCCTTCGTTGCATTCTGGACATCTATTTGATCCACTATGGAACATTTTACTGAGCATTGTGATAACGCAGGTCTTAAGTGATGATAATTCATCCTGTTCTATGATCTCCAAGGATGCTTGAGCTTTTGGTCTTTGGTATCCATCCTACTGCAGCCACAGCCTAAACTACCTTAAGGATAGCTAGCTCGACAAGGGGGGCCCTCTCTGGGCTGATGCACGCTTTACTGGGAAGTAAAATACAGGGGCCACCTTCCCAAATTTGCCCTGCTAAAGCCACACGCTGGAGAAATCCCCTACCGGGCATACGGCATACCAAAGCTGACGCCAAAAAAACTCGAGCTCTCTGTCCTTAGCTCCAGCTGGTTTGTACAGCTAGGCCTGAAGATTCCACGTCAACGTTACCTACCGCATTCCCGCCAACTTCCATTTTCACCAGCCTCCCTCGGTCCATCATAGCACCTCCCAGCGCAGAGTAATAGCCTAGTTAGATAGGCGCTTCGACTACAGTTTCTCCTTTTTAAAGATACCCTGCTTTCACTTTCTCCTTTGCGCCCGCGTGCTCATCCAGAACCTATACACCATCCTCATCGTTCTTTGTCTGCTGGTACATTCGCTACGATGCTCGTCTCCCTCACTGTCGGTAAGGTCGATGCCGGCGTTACTGTCCTCCTGACACCTGATAAGCGCTTGGTGAGCTCCATCTGTCTGGCCAACTTGAGTGTTTACTGATACGAAGGGCCTGGCTTAGATCGAATTCCCATCTATCCTCCTCCCTCCCAATATCTCCTCTGGTAGCATCGTCGACATCAACGTTTCGCAAAACGCAACCAAAGAAGCCGCCGCTGACCGCGCATTCCGCGCTCTTCAAGATAGCATCTACAATTCCTTTGGTGCATCTGAGCCCTCGACTCCAGCGCTGCGTTGCCGCAATGCCACCCAGACCTCTGTTGTCCTTGAATGGGATCCCATTCAACTTGCTACGGCCGACCTCATCTCTCTAAGTCTCTACCGAAATGGTCAAAAGGCCGGGAACATCCCTCGCCCCCTGCAGATGCAAAGCACAAAGATCAGCGGCCTCGCTGTCGACACCGAATACACCTTCCACCTGGTCCTGCGCACAAGCGCCGGTACCTTCATTAGCGAGCGTGTACCTGTAAGGACGCACAAGATGACAGACTTAAGGGGTATTACCATCACCACCGGTATTTTGCCGAGCGCTGTCAAGGACAGCCTGACAAAGGCAGTCGAGCGCATTGGAGCCAAGATTGTGGACGGTGTCCGCATTGATACGACACATTTCGTCACCACTGAAGGACGCGGACAGCAATGGGAGAAGGCTGTCGAGAGCAACATACCCGTCGTACGCCCCGAATGGGTTGAGGCCTGCGAGAAAAGCAGCCGTATTCTTGGCGTCACAAAGTTCTATCTCGATGCGATGAAGCCTGGACCTCCTGCCGAGGAATCTACACCTCCACCGCCACCTGAGAAGGAGGAGAAGAGTCTACCCGTGCCACCCGCTCAGAATGGTGAACAGGCACCGCAATCAGAGGAGAAACTAGATGAGAGGGTAAAGGAGAGGGAAGAGGAGGAAGCGCAAAAGAACGGCGAGAAGCAGAGCTCCAACAGCAGCAGCAGCGAGGATGACGAAGATGTTGAAGTCGAACAAAAGGCCAAGACTTCGCCACAAGAAGAACAAAAAGTGCGATTGGAAGACAAAGAGGAACAGAAGGTTGCCTTGCGCCCGGCTAACAGTGAAGAGCAAAGTAAACCTGAGCAGAGCGACAAGCAAGAAAAGTCGGGCGACGAAGCAGAAGACGAATCGAACGCGAAGACTGCACCGACACCTGACGGCGCGTCTTTCCAGGAAGTGGAACTATAGACAAAGGTGCATGGCAGTTTGTTGGTCCAACGTGGCATGGTTTCGAAGCGTACCACCATCAAACAGTGCGCATGGCAATTGCCGCCTGCTTGCTTTTCCCACACATGGCTCTGTATGGTTATGGAGGTTGGTCAGGTTTTGGAGTAACAGCACAGCAGATACTGGTTTAATCAACTATTATTCTCACGAGTATCATCATTCTTTGTCATCCGTCCAACTCCTTTGACGCCATTATCGTACAGTTGTCTTATCTAGTTTATGGAGGAACTTCCTTGTTGTCCCAGGCCCAACACTTGCCTCGGCCATCCAACGTCAGCCCTGTTGCGACGCCGACAAGCTTGTCCGCGGCATACTCTGGGCTAAACAGTTTACCCTCCTTCGTGCTATCCCAAAAATTCTTGCTCAAATCTGTCTTGACTGTTCCGGGGTGGTATGCAATGGAAATGGCCTTGTTACCGCTACGTCCCTTTAGGAACATATCGTAACTCTTGCTCAGGCTAATGACACCCGCCTTGCTCGCACGATACGAAAACCATCCGCCGGTCTTGTTATCCGATGTGGAACCCACGCGAGCGGCCATGCTGAGCCAGACCGAGTGCGAAGGCATCTTGAGTTGGTCGCTCTCAGGACTATCCTCGAGCTCGGATGTCCGCTTAGGGAGGAACTGGTCAAAGTGTTTGATGAGGAGGATCGGCCCGACAGTGTTGGTGCGGAACTGCTCCAGACTGGCCTCGGCGTCGATCTGACTAGGATTCTTCTCGGGCATGAGGATACCGGGGATAGCGCATGCAAACCGCAGGTGGTACTTGTCAGGAGGGTACATGCCTGCAGCTCGAGAGGCCGCGTCGCTGAGGGACTTGTCGTCTGTGACATCTGCGTGGACGACTGAGAGACGCTTGGCGAGGCCATCTTTCTCGGGGAGACCTTGGAGGAGCGACTTTTTCACATGTTCTAGGTCGTGGCGGAGACGGGCTGTTGCGAGAATGGGGAGGGATGTCCTTTGAAGGAGATGTCGCGTGAGGGCGTAGCCGATTCCTCGGTTCGACGGTGATACAAAGATCCAGGGTTTGCTCATGGTGAAGATGTCTTGAGTCGTGTGTGTGTGTGGAAGCTCTGGTGTAAGTCAAATCAGCCACTGTTAGAGAGGGACATCTGCCCAAAGCGTCCTCGATTGGTCTTGATCTGTTGACATTAAGCAAATGTTTACTTCGAAAGAAGTCAAGGTCATTTGTTGTTATGATTCCCTGCTTAGATTCCCCTTGTCAACTGCATAGCTCCATGACAGCTCATCTCATCGATGATGCGCAGAAGCTCATGAGTTGTTTTAAGTACGTCATGCAAGATCTCGTTCGGAGCGGGGCCCGATCGAGGTGCAGATGCTTGTTACCAGATTGGGTATAAACAGAGCCTTATGAGCGTGTCATTAAAACCTTGTCCTTCTATTTCTTGCAGTGGAATGGCGTTGGCTTAGTGGAAACGGCTGGTTAAAGGTGGTAAGGTGATGCGCGAATGAGACTGTTGCTACGACATGACGTTGGCTGTTGAAACTAATTGCTACCTGAGACTAAGTGAATAACTAGCTTAGATAGACAGTAATAAATTATATATTATAAAAAAAATAGTCTCTAGAGTTTTCATGATAGGCGTTAGTTAGGAAAATACACGTCTGGTGTAAGACTATACTATACTGCAGTCAAGTGGTTGAAAGTAGGTACCAAAAGTTGAACGCTTCGCTCGATCACCGGAAAAACGAGCCAGCGGATCCTACACCACAAGATCAAACACATGATGCATTCCCACATCCATCTCTTGTAGGTATGCAGGTAGTTCTTCCTCTCGGGGGAACTGACTACTCAGAAAGTGACTGCAACAACCCCTCGTCGTCCATGCCAAGTGATCTCGCCTCAAAGCTAAGACGAGACCGTCCGGCAAGCTCCCTCATCAACGGCTCGATTGTGTCAAATCCACTCATGTCGTCGCTGACACCTCCAGCTTCGAGTTCCTCCTTAGTCCTCACGAGTTGCTCAAGAAACTCCCGCTCTGATGTCCCTGCCCGGGCCATCATTCGACCTCGGCTTGATGGCCTCATCTGGGATGAGCCTTGCAAGTGTGGGCGTTCGTCGTCAGAGACCCATCCTTTAGCTCGTTTAGGCTGCTCGTCTTGGGAGTTGGCGAGTGTGCGGTTGAGATTGTCTAGCACTGGTACCAATGCTCGTAACCACACATCGCCATTGCGCTCCAGTCGACGAACGCGGCGCTCCATTTCTCTGATGCGGTACTCACGGTACGCCTCGTATCTGCGCAGTACCTCCTTTTCCACCGTGGGCATCTTGTCCTCAGTCTCCTCCTTCGCTGAGGCCAACCTCCTTGCTCTAGGTCGAGGGCTCATGTTTACCACTGCTTCTCTGCGCTTGCGCTCATGATCCCGCGCAGCGTTCCACTCCCGGCGTCGTGAAAGAGAGGTTCGATCTTGCGAACCCTCTTTGTGAGCTGGCGATGAATGTGCTGACTGAGGAGGCGTTGGAGACCCGTTCATGTAGGAAACAGGAGATGGTGAGACCGGTCGACTTGATGTGCCTTCTTCTCCACACTTGGGCACGGAATCGCTTGGCCTGTTTTTAGATATAGGTTCGGGGTCCTCAGAATCTGTACTGACCCGTTTCACAGGCGAATCAGGTACGCCAGCCGATGGGGGAGGCGATGGCTTGACATTTGCGACAACCATAATGGGACACATGCTCTGGCGCTGGGGCGATCTCAGGGGCAATGGTGGAGGCTCTTCCGCATTTTCCTCAGCTATCTTGTTGGTTATTTTTGGCTCGGCTTGCGGCTTGGACTCCGGTGAAGTGAATATCATGCTGCGGCGTTTCAGAGAAGCAGCCTCCATATCCCTCTTTTTCTTGTCCCTCACTTTGTCACGGCGACTTTGTGACGACTTGAGTTCAGGAGTAGGCGCGGTGTCTTTAGGGGCTTGTTTCTTGGGAAAATCTTTGGAGATACGCAGCGGACTTTTCGTGATGACAGTGATAGAAGGCTCCTCGGGCTGCTTGGTTGATGATCGTATGCGCGGTTCTCTGGCTGCAACTGGCTTGGCCTCGACTGGCTTGGCCTCTGCGACTATGGGATCGTTCTCGCTCGTAGTCACGATGCTCTTGGATAGCGACTGTTGGTAAGATCCATCTTTAGAGACGGGACGAGCAGGCGAACTAGGCGCTGGATGAGTATCGGTCTTGGCGGGCTGAGACATCATAGTATCGATCGATAGATCTCCCAGATGCACGAAGCGAGCCCCTGTCGAGCCAGGATTCCGTGATGGAATTCTTTCGTGATAGTTCGGGTTTGTTGCATGCGAGTTTCCCTGGTCGTGGTTTTGAAATTCTCGGGACTGCTCGTTAGCCTGTCTGACTTGATCCGGAGTCACGACCCTGGGCGGAGGTGTAGCCATAATGTTCATGCTCTCTTGTGCCGTGGAATTACTACTGCTATTAATAGTCCCTGGAGGATGTTGTCCTCCAGTCGTGACGTTTGGAGATCTCTGAGGGATAGTAGATGGGAGAATTTGAGAATTTGCCGGGCTCACTGAAGGCGTTGACTCCCTGTCCTCGGTGACGGTTCGTAATACTGTCACCACGCCCTTGTCGTTCAAGACTGCCCTCGTAGGAGCATATTGGGAGGTGAGAGGCTTCACATTGCGGTGCTGGTATACAGGATACTGAGACCTCGGAGTCTGGCCAAACGGTGAGGCGTCCAAGGGGATGGAAATTGCAATATGCCGATATCCACCTATCGTAGTGCCCGAGACAGCTGAGTCCGGGAGTCGGATGGTCTGAGGCGACCTAGAGAGTGACTTGCTCCTCTTGCCCAGTCTCCTGAGCCTAGACCATCGGCCCCTGTCCTCGGCGGAGATATCATCAGGGATAGACATAAAGTTACCAGACGGCGGGCTGTGGTTCCTCAGAAAGTCAACGAGCTCTGCAAGTCCATCATGCGGTTCGCCGTGCTCTTGCTGATCGATGAAGGTGTCGTCGTGAAATTCCACGTCCTGGTCGGGACGGCTGAGGAGGTTGGATGCAGACTTTGCTCTGGGCCGGGTACGTGCTTGGGAGCTGGACTGCGGCTGATATTGGTACGAATACCGGGTCGGCTTCTGGGCGGCAGATGCAGATGCAGAGGTAGAGGCAGAGGTGAAAGCTGAGGGAGTTGTGCGACCATGGGAAGCGCCATTGCCCGACGTGACAGAGGCCTCAGGATCAAGACCAGCGACTTGAGCCATGCCGGGCGAGCTGACGATACATGGGCTTATAAGCTCTTGCGCAACGATACACTTGCAGCCATAGAAGATAAATGACCTAACGTTAGACCTAAATGTGTCAGTATGCATACGGTAACAATCTTGGTTCGTCTGACTTTATCGTCTCTCGGGGCTTTTTCTCGTGTCCTCCCTCTTCTGGTGGATAGGAGACGGCTGCTTGCAGACCGGTGACCGGAGAGATGGACAGTCGGTGTCACCTTGAATACATACAAGGATATAGATACACCAGGAGGTTAAGAAGATGATTAAGATGGGAGAGTGTGTGAGAAGTGAGGAAGAAGATGAGATTACGGATACAGGTTCGGGGTGATGCCTCATCATGCCCACTCCCACTTCCCTGCTGAGTCCAGCCCAGTTCCAGGGCCCTTTTTTCCCCGGCCAGAGACAATCAAAGAGGCAGAGAGAGAGAGAGACACACACAGAAAGAGGTCCACAGGTCCTAGAGCCATGCCGTCACTCTCTCCATAAACCCTGGGGCGCCACCAAAGGCCAAGTGCCGCTATTAGTTTTAGCTCAGGATCCCATGGCTGGTTATGCCGTTGATGGGGTGGAAACGCTCTCGCCAATTCCCCAATCAGAGCCGCTAAAACCCAGATGCGCCAAAAGGGAGATCGTCTCCTTTGTTCTGAACGCAGCTAATCTCTAGGTAATGTAATATAATGTCCCTAATTTTTCGCGCCGGCTTCTCCAAGGTTGTAATTACGACTCCGACGATGGACGGTAGGTAACCCGGCTATTTGGGTTGTCACCGTGATCGGCGGGTAATGGTTTCATTTATCAAATGGAGATCTCATTTTCCAGCCCCATGATTAGCTTCATTTCGGTCACTTTTTGTTTGCTTTTTTCTTCTTCTGCATACCTATCTCGATATCCACCACTTGAAGCAATGACAGGTGTCCAGGTCTCATGATCCAGCCTCTCGCAAACCTTGCCCATTGAAAAAAGAAATGACAAAAAAGCGTATGACTGACTGGCTGGCTGCTAGTATCCCGTAGTCATCGGTCAGTGCTTTGCATCCGGTTGTCGTCATATCTCTGAGCTCCGTGTTACTGTGTGCCTCCTCGTCCACAACCCCCAACTTGCAATCCAATATTTACAGCGCAGTACTTTCTTTACATTGTCGTGCTGGATCAATCAAATACCACCCCACAAACTTTTCAATTCTCTCCCGAGAGGGATGGAACACTACCGGTATAACTCTTTTCAGCTCTCACAAGGTTCCTGTTTCAGCTGGGCTCGTTGCAACCTTGGAAGCAAAGCTCTCGCCTCGCCCAATACCACGCTGTCTCTTGTTAATGTTTCTCGACCGCCAAAAACTCCTAGAGCTCTTCCGAGCGCCACCGCCGATCTCCTCTTCAAGAGACCGTTAGTGCCAGCAACTTGTCCAGCCTGATATGTGTGCCTGGCTGATCTTTCACGCTGAACGATAACTGCTCTAGCGTCACACCTACTATCTCATCTTAATAAAAATCCAATCTGGGCTGGGCTGACCTCGTCCTCGTCAGCAAAAGCTTCACTATCGTCGATGCACACAGTTCCATCTATATCATGGCATAACGCTTATTCGTAATCGCCTCAAACTCGCTGTTGCACTGTCCAAGACCGTGTAAGTGCACCAATTCGGGACTGCCCTTCGGTACCCTGGGGTACCAGGATCGGAAATTACTTCCCATTGTCCAGATACCAGGACCCCTTGTTTCTGTGCCCTGTTGGTTGTATGTAGAACCCTTGCCTTTCGGTGATCATCCTCACTACCGGATGCTTAGGCGAGTTGACCCATGCGTAATGAACAAGCATTATCCTCGCCCGCCTCGTATTGTTTCTCCATCACGTGACCCGATTTAATAACCTCATCAGCTTCCCAGAGAGGTAGTTCAAGTCATGCAGAGGTTTTTCTGCTCATTACCATGTGCGGTCAAGAATAGCATAGCCGAATACGTTACTATTCGCAAGCCACTATGGGCCTCAAAAACTCAAGGGCTGCTTCGGTTCCATCCGCCAATTCTTCATCCAACTATTATCAAGAGAGGCCTGCCGTCTCCTCCCTTGCATATTATATTACTGTAGCTCGCTCGCATTTTCGAGAAACTATCTTCTAGCCCTGAGTCATGCTTCCGAAGCCAAGTGTTAGTCAAGTATCGGGCCATGTCTAATCCTCCGAGGGATGCACCCATAGCATCCGGTTTCCATGCTCTTCGTGAATGCCATGTGAAAATGAAAATAATGCGCATCTCCTCCCAACGCCCGTAAATGCTTAGTGCTATGTGTTTGTACTCTATACTTATAATACAAGACATTAGATTGCCCATCTCTCCATTCTATTACCGCCTCTTGGGGACGAAGAGACTTGGCTTTCCCTTCTTTCGAGATGGGTGCGGTGGGAGAGGCGGACGTCTGGGTTGCTGAGAGTGATTAAGCAACATGTCGAATCAGTTTGGAGACTGCTGGACGTACCTGGTTATTTACATCATAAGACTGGTCAGATCCTGGATTCGACGGTCCTGTCGGAATCCTCGGACCGGTTGGTACTGAAGGGCCGGTCGGAATAGACGGTCCAGTTGACGGTGCAGCGGGTGGTCTTTCGGGAGGCGCGAGCCCCATCACTGACATCGCCGAAGGGTCTGTAGGAGCTTTGGGCGGCCGGTGCGGCTTTTGCCCAAATTTGCCCAAAAGTCCACCACCTCGGGCCTTGTCGCTTGCTATCTGTTTGGTTGTCAGCTCATGAACCAATGCTTTATTTAGTCTTTGTTAGGGTCGTCGGCTTACTCTTTTAGTCATTGGCTGATTCATATCTGGGCCATCATGTGACCGTTTCTTCGTCTCTCCTGCCGGTTTCCTTGACGAGGTATGAATAACGGGAGGTCCTGCAGAACGTGGCACAACGCCAGTCTGTTCACTTCCGATGCCAGGTATTTGAGGCGCGGGAGCTGGCTGCTGAGCTGCTGCTACCTTTGGCGAGTTTGAAGGCGATGAGGGCAGCGGGGACGTCGCATGAGGGACATCTCGCAGGACGACCTCTCGCTCTTGGGTCGTGGGCGGCAGGGGGATGTAAGCACCAGGCTTAGCCTTCTCCAGGGGCCTCCTGAACATTGAAAGAATATCACCCTTCGTGTACCGATCTCTTGACTGGGCATCCTCGATGAGCTTCCGCCAGAACTCGCCTTGAACAAGCGCCCTGGAGTCACCAAGAATCCAAAGGGATGACTTGGCACGAGTCAGACCGACGTTCATACGTCGAATATCAGTCATGAAACCGATACCACCTGTAGAACTGGCACGAACGCAAGAGAAGATAATGATCTCACATTCGCGACCTTGAAAGGCATCGGTCGTGTTGAATTCGATGATGTCCGTGATGTTCTCGCCATACCGCGACCGGAAGCGGTTTCTTAATTCATAAAGCTGGGCTTTATAAGGTGTGATGATACCAATCTTGCCAGTCAAGTCGCACTCGCGGTAATCGTTGCTAAAGCGATCATACATCTGCATAGCAACGTCCAGTTCCTTCGTGTTTACAAGAGACTGACCCCTGTGACCTCGCTCCTGGACACCCTGAACATCAAAGAAGCGGTAGGGGCCGAGTAGCGCGCTCTTGTGCCACGGCTGTTGCCGGAGTTGGTGCATATTTTGGCCATCAGCAAGTTGCCCTTCGTAGAATTCCCGGCTAGGAAACATGCTGATTTCAGGATGCATTCGATACTGCATATCCAGCAAATGGACCGATTTGGGATGGTTTTGCTGCATTCGGACAAACAAACTTTGATCATAGCCGAACTTCGCTGCTGACTGTGACAGGACAGTAGGGGGAAGCTGCTTGGGATCTCCAACGAGAATACACTTGCAGCAGCCATACTTGAGAGGAATCAAGGCACTCAGCTCTACACACTGAGCAGCTTCGTCGATAATGACCGTTTCAAACTCGACATCCAGATTCCGGAACATCTCATGACCGCTACCGCTCAGAGTAGCGCACAAAACCTGGGCATTGTTTAGAATCTCCTGTTGGACTTGTCGGCGGCGTAGTTCCATCTCTCGAGCAACAGAGTTACCGCTGCTCTTGTCAGCATCGATCTGCTTACCGATGGCCATCTGACGTCGCTTCAGTTCTTCAAACTCTCGAGATAGCTTGTTGTAAACAGCTCGATCCTCGTTGTCTCTTGATGCTTCCAGGCGGGGTCGTAGCAGGGACAGTTCTTCCTTGGTCTTTGCGGCATCCTCGTGGAGCTTGTCGCGATCGGCCTTAGCCTTGTCCTTGGTTTGATCGCCCTCTAAGCGGGCCTTGACCAGCTCATCCAGAGTGACATCCCTTACGGCAGCGTTGATGGCATCGCTTCTGCCGAGTCGTAGCACGTTGATACTCTTGGTCTTTCCCGAGATAGTCCTGACACCAGCCTTTAGTCGTAGCACCAGTTCGTCTACAGCGGCGTTGCTGGGCGCACAAACAAGGAGCTTTTTCGATCGATTTTGGTTGTTTGCACCTGGTACACCGTTCGGACGTAAAGGTACGCCCATGGGAATGCCTTGATTGCCTGCTTGACTAAGGTGTTCTGAGAGTAGGGTGCCAACCATAGCGACGATGGTCTTGGTTTTTCCGGTACCGGGAGGACTGCTGATGTTAGTTTGGTCAACAATTGAGGACAGGCAACTTACCCCTGAATAAGGGTGAAACCATCATTATCATGCGCACCTAGGACAGCCATAGCTTGTCCGTGGTTCAGGGCATAATTGCCCATGCAGTTACTGACCTTCTCTTCATCATATCGAAGAATGGGAGACGGCTCTGCGTTCAAGATCTCGTCCATAAGATCATAATACTGCAGACTCTCCAACGCAGCATACTCTCGCTCGATCGTAGTCATATTGGTAATTTTGACTCCAAAGACGCTTACGTTTGGGGTCAGCACCTGTGTCATGGGGTTGTTTCGAGAAGCCACACGATATGTGATCTCGATCAGCTCCTTTTTGTAGGTGATACGGTGAACTCTAGCTAGACAGTGGCGAGCTGTCTGGTCGTTCAAAGGTTTCTCTGATTCCGAGACGAGAAGAATATCGCCCTCGGAAACGCCGCGCTCCCTGCTTTGGACAACAGGCATCGTGAACGTCGCTTCCAGGTAGCTGTCGACGCTCGCACGACTTGCAATTTTCATTCCAAATGGCTGGGACGTTATCTCGTCCTTGGCTGTGACAAAAGAACGCCAAGCTTCGGAGGCCAGCAGGGGAAAGAAGGTGTCCTGGTAGGTTCTGGGGTTGGAATACTTGGTGGCAACCTCGGATGCTGCTGGGCCGTTTGGAGGATCATTGCCACCGTGGAAGATATCCCAAGCTAGGATAGTGTTGTGTAGTCGATCCATAGGAGGGATCAACCTGGCTCTCATCTCCTTTACGGACCGTTGCTGTCTGACCTTCTTGACTGGCCTACGAATCTTGTCACGCAAAGCCTGCTGACGACGCCTCTCGGCCTCATCCAGAGTTTTCTGGCCTCCGGTACTAAGTGCAGCGAGTTCGTTGTCAGCATCTGACTCACCCTCTTCCTCCTCCTCGGAATCCTCGTCTGAACTATTGACCATTATTTCGCTCCTACCGTGATCTTTGCCACTGATACCGAGACCAAGTAAGCCTGAGCCTTCGCCAGGTACAGTCTCTCCTCTGAGAGCCTTTGCTTTTGCAATGGCTGCCGCATCACGTTTGGCCTTTTCGGCCTTCTCCCTCTGCCTGCTCTCCTTCAGCGCAGAGATAGCCTTCTGATCAGGCACCTTAGATTTGGGCTTGATCATAGCCTTAGCCTTAGCCTTTGTCTGTTCCTTAGCCCTTTGAGCCTCCAACTGCTTAAGGATGGGGCTATCAATAGATCTACTGAGCTCAAGCACATCGTCGCGATTGGATCTAGATGATGGCGTTGTAATCGTGCCCGTCGAGGATGTACCAGACTTTGACCAAGCATCAAGTCTGCTCTGTTTCTTGATTGAGTCCTTAGGCTTCTGTACTGCTTGTTTCTGTGCAACACCCAGCTGGTAGATTTGTACTTCTTCGTCCGTTTGTCCAAGGGCCTGGAGAAGTTCTGCTCGTTGCTGGTCAGTCATGTTAGTGGACCTGACATACTTGCCAGGGACACTTGTAGGTAGGCAGGCGTCAGTGATAAGCTTGCGAGAAGCAGGGTTGATCTCGTGGTTGTTTTCTCGAAGCCGGGTAAGAATCTTACAGAGGACCCGGACTGTGACATCGACGAGCCATCTATCCTTCAGGCGAATCATGTTCTCCATGCCGCCGAAGTGCTGTTTTGCGGGGACAAGTATTTGTGACATTGTGTCCTTCTCACTTTTGTTTAAAGCCTTAGAGATGGCCGAGGTGATCAGACCGTCCTCTGCAACAAGGGCTTCAGCGAGTTCCATGATTTCTCGGCAGAACTCGGTCATTACGGCATTCTGAATGTATCGAGACCATCCCTCGATATTCCTGCATGCAGTAGACACGAACCGCCATTGTTCGCTCCACCAACGCAAGACTTTTGCAGCAGACATGGGTTCGAGGGTCTTGACTCGCAAGACTCCGGACATTGGGTCAGTTAGG
The DNA here is from genome assembly GCA_013184455.1 of Fusarium continuum. Taxonomy (NCBI): domain Eukaryota; kingdom Fungi; phylum Ascomycota; class Sordariomycetes; order Hypocreales; family Nectriaceae; genus Fusarium; species Fusarium continuum. Next base: position 14,528 of record JABCKB010001072.1, read on the forward strand.
CCACGAAGAATATCTCGGCTCATGTTGAGAATTGGTCGAATAGGGCCCCACGGGTTGGGGGGCTTCAGAACTCGCTCCAGAGCCCACACTATGGACGAAAGGGTCTGGTCAGGGTGAAGTTGGGACATTTGCTCAAAGGCGCTGCTCTGAGAAAGCTCCCCGGTCCAGCTCTTGAGTAGCTCAGAAGCTGCTTCAGCGAGACCTGACTCTCCATGAGTGGAGAGAGTAATGGTGCCTTGGAAAGCAAGACGGTCGTTGAACAGCGTGTTCAAATCCGTGGCGTCCAACTCCGACACTCGACCCAGAAGATTTCCAAGGATATCCACCGTTCCAGCGAGAGACCGGTTGAAGATTTTGCTCGACTCGCTTAGTTTGTCGTCGCTCTTCAAAGGTCTTACTTGCTCAACACCTATCAAGGGCTCTAATGACAATACGATATCTCTTGCCAGGTCGATCTGCTCGGTTGATAAATCAAACATCTCGACGATGCCTTGCCAGAAAACCTTGGAGTCCCTTGTGAGGGCGGATTGAAGCTGCTTGCCCTCAAGACAAGCAATGTACTCCTCCGCAAAAATCTTCATGTCCAGCTTCATGGCAGTTTGCATTGCCTTTTTAGCTGCATTTGCAACTTGAAAGGTCTGCCAACCCTCCCTTTCTTGACCAGGGGCACGCAAATTCCGGAGGAAGAGGTCCTTGTATTTCATGACAAGATTGAATGCGGCGCAGGCGTAGAGGTGAGTGGTCCCAGCGCCGATTTTTGTTTCTTGGTCAACAAAAGTTGACATCGTGAGCTGTAATGCATCAAAACCAGCTCGAATGCAAGCTGCACGGCCCGGTTCACCAATAGTCTGGTCCTTGGCCAGCGATTCAAACAAAGTGTGCATCAAGACCTCGCAAGCATCATACCTGCGATCGCGGCCAAGCGATTGTAGCCATGGGTCGACCCAGGACGTGGGGAATGGCACAAGAGATGAGCCACTATCGAAACCAGTCCAGCAGTCTTCCAGAGATTGACGGAGAAGATTCTTGTAGCTGGGACTTGCAAAGAGTAGGTCAGCAATCACATTGGGTCGGGCGTCGCCAATAACGTCCCAAAAAGCCCTGGGTGCTTTCTTGAGGAAATTTGTCAAGATTGTTATGGTCATGACCAAAACACTCTCTGCGGGACAGAACTGTATATGTCGAAAGAGGAGATCGTAGATGTGAAAACTCCCGGGCTTTACCTCTAGGTTTCGTAGGCGTTGTAGAATAACGTCCGCGGTCAAAGTCCTGAGTATCTCGTTAAAGCCTTGCCAGAACTGCTCCATCTCAGGCCACGAATCTGCTGCTTGGGGATCTTTTCTACTGATATCATCAATGGCTCTCGTGAGGCCGCCGCTGACAGCCCAGTCGAATTGTTCCAGGGTCATGGCGTTGCTGTCAAGATTCTGGTAGTTATCCGTTGCCCATCTGCGGCGATCCTGATTCTTAAGGTCGAAAATAAAGTATGTCATCCCAGGCAAGGGCTCCTTGGTACCAAGTTTAAGGCCGCTTTTGCCCTGGAGGCGCTGGAAAACATACTGAAAGGTGACTCGTCGCTCTGGGTCCTCCATATAAGGCATGCAGCACAAGGCCTCATATACAGAGATGTGAACCTCAGAGAGATGTTCGCCGAGTTGAGACTTCTTGAAGGCAGAACCAGCCGACACGATCTTCTCAATAAAGGCCTTAGCCCATTGCAAGCTCTTATCAATCCGTTCGACATCCCTACGTTCGAGCATAGATTGAATGTCGGTGACAACCTCTTCGTTCCATCGCTCTTGAAATTGCTGCAATGAATCTCTACGCTTCATATGCCAATTGTAGACACAATCTGCGCAATGCTTCAGGCAACCGTTAAGCCGTTCACCGAGCTGTTCACCCCATTTTCCTTGGCTTGATTGATCAAAGCCAAAGATTAAGCAGTTCCAATATGTGATCTCTAGTCGGCTTTTTCCTTGTTGAATTCGACTGGTTTTTTCTTCTTGTGAAATCGCTGATTCGGGGTCGTCTAGGAGTTTGTAATTCTCGTTGTCGTCGTCGCTGGTACGAGGGCACAGCAAGTGGCATTCATCGTCGAAATTTTGAATCTTCTCGTACCATTGGCTGAGTTCCTCATGAATATCCATTCTAGGGTCTACAGATGCGTTCGCGCATCTCTCGAGATCGCGGCTAAAACAGAGTATTGGGTGGTAGAGCTGGACGACGGTTTTTCATCGGAGGGTGCGGCGATGGACTTCTCGAGCCGAGTGGAAGTGCGATGCTACTTGAGCCGGGAAATCCAACAGAAAGAATCTTCAGGTCGGTGCGAAGATTCGGTAGTGATATCGTAGACTTGAGGGTGGGAGGTTATTAAGGTCGAGAACGAAAATTCAATATCGATATCAAAGACCGTTGCTAGGACACTTTCGACCCTGAGACCAAACAATCCGGCATTAACGGATTGTCCGCAAGACGGCACTGGGAAAATAAGGAGTGATGCAGCTACAAAGAATGAGTCACAATCAACGAGTGAGGTTATCTGGTGTCCTACCGAAACTTTGGTTGACCAGCAAGGGAACAAGCCCACAACATGCAATGCAGCGAGGATGGGGTTTGAAAAATAGTTGTACATTCGAAGCTTTGACTTCCAACAATGTAGACAGCCTTGGCTTTGACGCGCTTCCATCAGTTGCCGCGTTTTTGCAGGGGGTTTAATGGCAAAGGTGGGGGGGCATCCGTCGCTGGGCAGCCACTGATGTTAGCCAAACGCCCAATTCTTCGATTCTTACAGTACCGGTATCTCGCTCTCTTGGTGTTCACTCCTCCTCGCGTTTTCCTTTTAGAGTGAGTTTGAAAGCTCGTGACAAGAGTCGCTACACAGAGGGTAGGTAGATTCAATCAAATACTAGTAGCATGTGTAAACATAAAATGCATTTTGAAAAGACGACAATACGCGACAACTTTTGTACACAGGCCTAATACGGCCTTATCTTATCGTAGGCAGTTAATCACTGTCGTCCTCCTCCTTCAGCTGCTTCTTTGACCCTCCCTTCCCTCCATACTGTCTTTTACCTGTTCGCTGCATGAGCCCATCAAGAGGACACTTTGATTTATTCCATTCCTCACTTCCCTCGCTTGTGTTTGCTCTGCAGCGGATACAGCTTCGCCCATGCTGAACAAACAGCTTGTGCAACCCATACTTGAGGTGGTTAGGTATGCGGACCTCCAAGTGACTGAACGTCTGATCTCGAGTGGCTTTGGGTGGTATCCATTTCAACCACCCGCTGATGCGGTGTACATGGGTATCTACTGCAAAGCTGGGCTGTTGCAGGCAGAAGAGAATAACGCAGGATGCCGTCTTGACACCAATGCCGGGGAATTTTGTGAGTGTCTGCATCGCTTCATCTGGAGGTGTCCCGTGTATGTAGTCCAAGGAGAGGACTTCTTGGTCGATCTTCAAGATTTCGAGGTCTTTTTGTCCCTGTGTCTTGCCCTCTGCCCCAGCGATTCCGGCTTCTTTTCCCCCCTTCTTCTCCTGCATAAAAGCCTCTCGTCGTTTTGTGTTCTCTTCGTACACTAACTCCAGGATTGCTTTGATGTCTTTGCCCTTGACTTGGGCCAAACCACCAGTCTTGATGGACTCGACGATAGTTGGCAGAGGAGCAGTTCTAACTTTGTTCCAGTCAACGCTTCCTTTCCCAATCCCCTTATCGACAGTGCCAAAGGTGCTCACCAGCCCCCTGAATGCCGCGCTTGAATTGCGGTTGGAAGTGTTTGCACTTAGTCGAGTGCGAATTAAAGCATCCAGGACAGATGGAACCTCTCCACATCCCGAAACTTCAAGAGATGGCGCTGGTATCTTCTCAGGGGACTTGGCTTCTCCGTGAAGTTTTGCCAGTCGGTGATAGACTTCTTCGCAGTCTTCCGCCGAAGGGACTTCCCACTCAGGGAAAGGTGTAATACCAGGAGTAAGCCCATACGGATTGTTCTTTGTCTTCTTGGCCGTTTTCCGAACTGGTGCTTCCATTGCCAGGTCGACATCATCGCCCTCATCTTTAGCCTCCTTCTTTACGGGCGATGGTTTGCTTGACCTTTTGGCCTGGGGTTTGGTGCTGGGTTCATCGTCAGACTCGAAATATGAAGATTTGGCAGTGGTTCGCCGTGGTCGAAGTGATCTCCGAGTCGAAGACTCTGTCTCCTGGAGGGGAGATTTGGTACTCGGTTTGGCCTCAGACGATACCTCCTCAATTTTGACATTTTCAATGGACATTTTCGAGTCCTCTGGTGTAGTTGGAATCTTTCTGGCATTCTTTCCGGTGGCACGGGCAGGCCCAAGATTATGCGGCAGTTCGTCTAAAGACTCATGTTCCACTTGATCCTTTGCCTTTGCCTTTGCCTTTGTCTTTTGCCTCTTCGCGGGAGCTTCCTCTGTATTTGTGACTCCACGCTTTCGCAATGTTCGAGCAGCCATGGTCAATTGTTCAGAATGGATATAGGGGTGCAAGAGATAAAAGTGCAATTGTAAGAAAAATCTGGGGGCAAATGGTACACGGACTCTCTTCATTACCTAAAATCAAGCAGGGTCGAAGCATTCAACAATAGCGGTACACTCATCTTGCCATGTTCGAAGCACCTTTTAATCAGTATTCCGATCATGGCTGATCGCATCAATGACCTCAACAGTCGAAACAAGGATCGCGGGGCGCTACTAAACGAAGTACGTACCTACGCCATCGATATGAGCCGTCCCTTGCTAACCCAGTTGGTCACAGTTTACTTTAACAATTGGCCTACCCTGTACCTGCGTGTTTGAACGCTTCGAAAAACACATTCAACATAGTCACAGGTAGTCAGGGAGAGCTTCTAGGGGTTCTCCAGATGTTATAGTGTTTTATTTTTCTTTGAATTGTTCTTCTTCAGACTAATAAGATCTTCTGAGTAAAATCAAGTTCTTCGCCATGGTTATAGAAGACAGACTGTCTCTTAAAAAAAAACCCCAAACCATTATGAATACGATTGTCATGCAAAATCTTGGTATCAACAACAAATAAAGCTTTCGATTAAGAGATACAGGACCATAAAGTGTGTAAATGCCTCGAGGACTCGATGCAGACTTCAATTTTATTAATTCCCTGCTACTGCTTAGCCTCATCGGATTTGCAATTACTCACCTTTGAGATGCTCATATTTGAAGGTCAGTCAAACTGCTTTATTGTCGAAGCAATAATACTTTACTTAACCCAAAGAAACCTAGTGGCTTATATAAATAGAAGCTTAATCGAGATATAAGGTATGGTATAACTAGAACGGATACTTAAGGCTGCAGAATCTGTGTCGCAGTGTCAAATATAGCTTATATCGAAACGCCATTGCTTCGGCACTGTACTGTATAATGCATGGCAGGCTCATGTCTTAACTATAAGAGCTCGGAATAGCTGAAGAAGGAGACCCCCCACATTTTTGTTTGGTTCGATCCAATTTCTATATCAGATTTTTCTTTCTTGCTTAGATATAAAGGTTGTAATTTAGGAGTTCCCTGTAGACTTCGATTCTTAAGAGTAATAGTGTATTAATACCGCCACGGCTGTTTATACTATAAGATAACAGTGGGCTACTAGGTATTTTAAAGAAGTACGCAAGAGAAAACCGTATTTGGAAAGCTGTTTTTGTTATGAGTATGTGAAGATTGTATTACTATAATTGCCTGTTTGAAAAGCAGTGTTTGCCCCAAGGTCTCGCGACAAGTAAAAGCTCGCCCGAGACAAACAGCCAATGGTTTCTATTGCACGGACCATGTTTAAAAATATGTACATTACCTATTTTACCTTACTCAGGGTACCAGGAAATTCACCGGGAGCTTGCATGCATATAGAGGTCACTTCTTTCAACTTCTTTCATCCACAACTTTCACTCATCGCTCAAGCGAATATTCGTTAATTGCTTTCAGAAAACAAGCAATTTTAAAATTCTCTCGCTAAAGGCATGCGCTTTCACATATTTTTATCTTGCGTTATACAGCCGGTTAACACAGAAACACAGACATTCCCTTTCCTCCACCTTGGGCTAAGCCTAGCTCCCTTGCACGATATGCCGGTCACGTATGTCGACCTCGATCAACAAGAGGAGACAGACGATGTTTTCTTTCTTCCCGAAATGCCAAATGGTTTCACAGAGCGGCAAAGGCGGCTCTCCTCCTGCACAGTTGACGACGATCTCACTAGCACTGACCACGCTCCCGAAGAAGTCATTGACCTCACAGCAGACCTAGGTACTTCAGGTCACCGTCTTCTGGACCAAAAGGAGTTTGCACTGGAGAAGATACGACTGCTGGGCTCCATTGTTAAAGAAGGCTCGTTTCTCCAAGTCCGCGAATCTCTGTCTGGCAAATATCTTATTGAATTTGTTCTGGTCAAGATTGTGGTTCGTTGTCGGAGCTCAGGCAGAATCATAATCCGCGGTACTCCTTTCATGAGAGCACGCTCAGCCCTAGGCAAGCTTCCCAAAAAGTCGAATGAAGTCTGCATGCTCCTCTATTTCGACCAAGACGATGATACGAAGAACGAAGAGTTTGTGGACATCAATCCATCCGACGTGATCCGGCTGCATCCTCTCCTTATAACGAATGCGAAATGGCCTAAGTTTAATCGGTCTATATTCAACCCTCACTATTCAGAAGAGAGAGGGCGACCAAGCAGGCAGTCTACACACCTGACCTGCCGCTAGAAGCTGAAGGTCTGTTTCACTGGACAAGGAAGCCGCAAGAAACAAACAGAAGAGTCTCTTGTCCGCATTCACTCAAACGAAGTCCACCAGACGTTGTATAGAGTATCCGATGACGTGCTTCGCAACCGATGGCGAGGCAACACAGTCAAAGGAGGTTCTTGGGTTCCCTCCCTCAACACTCATGATCACTCTATTGACGTCGAGTCTGGGGCCGAAGCAGCCAACGACATCAAGGTCCAAAGTCATGGACAGAAGTACTCCATGTTTGATTCTTGCTCTGGTGCTGGTGGAGTGTCAAGGGGAGCACTCATGGCCGGCTTCAAGGTCCAGTATGCCGTGGATAAGGCACCCGAGGTTTGGAACACGTACCATACCAACTTTCCCGACACTGAGCTTTTTAGGATGTCTCTTGATGAGTTTCTCTCAAATCCTGATACAACCCATATGAGGGTCGACGTCCTTCACTTCTCCCCGCCGTGCCAGTTCTTTTCTCCAGCTCACACACACGCTTCGGCTCAAGACGATGAGAACATTTTTGCACTCTATGGCTGCAACCAACTGCTTAAGAAGTTACGTCCGCGTATTATAACCGTCGAACAGACATTCGGACTGACTCATGACCGCCATGGGGAATATTTTAATGCTTTTCTCGGAGACTTTACACAGCATGGATACTCAGTTCGCTGGAAGGTAGTGAGGCTCTGTACTTGGGGTGCCGCTCAGGATCGAAAGCGACTAATTATTATCGCCGCTGCACCCGGCGAAAGACTTCCGCCCTTTCCAAAGGCCACACACAGTCAAGAGGGCAGCAGCCGGCTGTTGCCCTATAACACTATCGGAAAGGCCCTCAGAGGAATCCGCCCTGGAGACGACCTTCACGACCTTGATGGCGTGCTATACTTCAACCCTCGGAGAGCCCCCTACGACCCAGAACGTCTTGCAGGAACTATAACTACACGAGGAGGTGATTTCTACTACCCCGACGGCTCACGAAATCTCACTCTACGGGAGTTTGCAAACCTACAAGGATTCCCAAAGTCGCACCGATTTCTCGGTACTACAACGTCCATCAAACGACAGATCGGGAATGCTTTCCCCCCGAACACAGTTCGTGTTCTTTATAAGCACATCGAACAGTGGCTACTCAGCGAAGACGGTATGCTGCCGTACAATGACCACAATCAGGACACCATTCTCGTTGACGACGATTCTGATGTATCAATCAACCTGACAGACGACTCCGATGACGAGCCACGCCATTCACCTGAAATGACAGAGGGCAACGTTGTGGAAAGTTTCGACATGCATCAGAATTACCACAGTAGAGACCGTTGGGTAGCTGAGGACATGGTCATTGACTTGACCTAACCCCAGAGAGTCTTTTATCAAGGCCGAGATGATATGAAAAGTTCAGACGGTTGTTGAATTGAAAACTGTAGTGTTTGAGAGGGCGAGAATCAATGTATTCTACTTGGAAACGTGCTCCTTGAAAAGGAAATGGTAGGAAGCTGTGTTGGCTGGATTGGAAGAGGGCCAAATGTTATAGCAAGTGCTCGCTTGCTCCCAAAGAACCAGGAGCAGCAAGGTAGAAAATAGATAGTCGGCATGTAGTTGTCATGAATTCAACTTCTTGATTAGATGCACTAAGCCTTCTCTTTAGTATGGTAGTCAGTTGTCAGTAGGTAACACTTTATTTATGGTCATACATTTACCTTTCTGTTTATGCCTACCTTACCTCTAAGACTCCGCCATTACTCTTTGACAGTGATTCACTGACATGGAAATAAACGCATCTACAAGCACGTTTCATCTTCAATCACTCACCTCCTGCTCTACTGCCACTTGCAGCTCTGAGGGAGCACATGCCGTTGGCAATTCGTGGCAGTGTTGGCGACTGGCAACAACAAACGGCAACTGCAAACGCTCCTCCTTCCTTGGCACAACGCGACTGCTGCCTTGCCTCCCTTGTCCTGTGCCCGTACTATCTTACCTCTTCCATTGTCTGTCTTCTCGCTCTGAAAGCCAAGCTTCCTCTTTAACATTTGCCAAGCGTTAGATGGTCACGAAGCCATTTCTGTCTCAACCGCTGTCTAAGCTACCCTTCGCTTTCTGTTCTTGCATCACACACTTCTGCTCTTTGATTATTCTCCTATCGTTACATACCCTCCGAGATTAGTTATCTGCAATCTATCTCGTTTGCACATACTTCCACACGCACGCTACCAATATAGCCGGCATTCGCAGCGTCGCAGCGGCCCTCTCATCATGTCTACCGCAATAGTGCCACCTCTGCCTCTGCTCGATAGGGTGAGTTCGTACAGAGACTAACCCTGGTATTCTAGTCACTAACACTCAGACTTTGAACAGCCGCTTGCGCCTCTCTACGTTTTATCAGCAAAGACCTACACGAGAAGACACGAAGAGGGCACTGTCATTGAGATGAAGAACGAGGAAGAGGTTTTGAAACGTTTCAACAACACGCGAACGCCTTTCAAGGCCTGGCCTATTGCACCTATCCCAGGTCTAGCTAACTCCTTCACTACGCCTTGGCTTTTCCTTGTGCCAATTCCCAAGCCGTCGGAAGATCTCATCTTCCCCGGCCTCACCGATAACTTTCACATTGACGTGGAGAAGAGGATTCAGCTCCCAGACGGGACTTACTCGCTCGTCAATCTACAGGCAACGAGAATCAACAACCCCTACGAGGATGCAGACAATCTTCCTTGCAACAGGGTTGCCAAATGTGCCGCGTTCAAAGTTGACGTGGGCAGGTCGTGGAAGAACGATGATGGGGATCACATTAATCTCGATCTAATGACATCGATGCAGACCGCCTCTGCACTGGACGACTTCGCAAGCCTCACACTAGATGAAGCCAAGCATCAGAACATCGTAATCACGTGGGATACTTATTCGAATACCTTTGAGGCTGAGCTTGCAGCACTACGCCGACTCACACAAGATTCTCAGTTGGAGAGCCACAAGGTCAGCCCAAAGTCTAGGGCCGCTTTTGAGATGATTCTAGACTTGAAAGGCTCTGATAAGACTTTTATCGACCTTCATAGCATCTTCCCTCATCTCAGGAATCCTCATCACCGGGACCACGGGATTCGAAACACGATTCTCCGCAGGTATAACTTGTTCAATTCAGACCATCATGCTGCGTTCCAGGGATTAACCAGAATCCCTAACGGTCTTTACTTTGTGAACGGATGTCCTGGCGCGGGAAAAACAGAGTGGAACATAGTCGTTTCGGCCTTAATTCAGTCTAAACGGCGACCTGGAGCCAAGAAGCGATACAACCCTATTCTGTTCATGGTTGATCTAAACAAAACGGTTGATGACGCAGCCGATCGTTACTACAACTTGTGCAAAGCAGCTGGACTGAAACTGCGCATTGTACGCATGCATGGCTGGCCGTATGAGATCAAAAATAGCTCGAAGCTGAACACTACAACCTCTGGTCAGACCAAGATTCATGACCAAGAAACGGACTTCACCAAGAAATTCCTTGCCACCGCCAACATCACTCAGAGCGTTCATGTAGAACGAAACGCCAACAAGGCGCCCACTTTAGACGAGGCCGCTTGGGAGTATTATGAGAAGCACAAACATGGTGGCTTTCTGACACTCAAGCAGGTTCTGACAAGAATGGATGCTGGCGAAGTCTTGAACCACGACAATTGGAAGACATTGAGACATCAAGTTTCAAAATTGTACACTGCTGTGTTGAGACAAACCGACTTTATTGCTACGACACCCGTGGCGGCATACGGCGGCTTTTCTAAACTCTTTAAACCGGATGTCATTTTCATTGACGAAGCCCCGCACGCACGAGAATTGACGACCTTGATCCCGATCGCGTACTTTGAGCCTGTCGCTTGGATATTGACAGGCGATGTTAACCAGACCCGCCCCTTCGTGAAGAGCGGCGATATGCGTGATACTCGGAGAACTGGACTTGAGTTCAATCCTTACGCAGAACAAATGCGTCTCAGCCTCATGGCCAGGGCTGACAAGGTGGGAGCAATCAACAGTAGGTTGTTAGTCAACAAGAGGGCGCACGGCAATTTGCACAAGTTGCCCTCGGCACTTTTCTATTGTGGGAGAATGACCTCTGGATCTACACAGCAATTCCCATCAAGTGTTTGCTATCTCCGCGCCTACCTCGAAGCCTTTGGCCAGGGCCGAAAACTGGACGAGAACCGAGCCGTTATCGCCCTTTCCACCAGTAGGGAAGAGATTCAACATCGAAGTTTCTGGAACCCAGAAAATCACCGGTGGGTAATGGCTCAAGTTACGAAGCTTCTGCAAGATCCTTCATTCAGAAGTGTGTCAGATGCCCAAGAACCAGGCCGGGTAATGATACAGACGCCGTACAGTGTCGCGATGCGACAATATGCAAACGAGGTCAAGCAGTGGCCACTCGAGTGGCAGGATAGGGTGGAGGTTCTAACAGTGGACAAAGCTCAAGGAAACCAGGCGGATGTGGTATTCCTTGACATGGTACGAACTACAAAGCCTGGCTTCATGGATGAACCGCAGCGTATGAATGTTGCGATCACAAGAGCGAGACAGGCGGAGATTATCCTGATGCACCAACGGATGACGTTCCGCCTACGCCGTGGTAGGCGTGTTCCCACCGACTACACTTCGAAGGTCTGGGACGATGCGGTGAAGAATCACCGCCTGTTTGTCGTTTGATTTGGAAAGCTGCAGAGAATTCGATGATGGTAATGGAAAGAAGCATGCCATGATACAGGAATGGCTGTTATTATCATAGCTGTTTGAGCACTCGAGTTCGCTTGGTTGATTTGCCGGTTTGGGTCTGTTTTAAGTAATGAACACAAGAGGGTATCAGCCATGAAGAGAGACATGTATCGATGATTGCGTAGGGCACATGAACGCAAGCCTGATGATGGGACACATCGTTGACGACTATGTCCATGAAGTGAAGTCAGAACAAGCTCGTAGTTTCAAAGTTAGCTACATAAGTACTAACTTATTAGCGGTATCTTGCTGGCCGCCAAGCCACATTGATGACCCGTCAGTGGAGAAAATAGCTTGGCAGCAGCTGGGGCGTTGAGTTTTGTTTGGGTGTGGGTACCGTGATAATATCCAGATGTCAAATTGAGCCTTGTCTGCAAGACCACATGAATCAAGATTCATAACACGCTGATTATGACACAGAGGCCGACGGCAAGGCGAGTGTTCTGTCTTGAACGCATGGGAGTTCGGCCCCCAATTATATCAGAATGAAGCCAAGAAATAGGTCTACTCTAGGTACGTAGATCATGGCTGTGGCGCAGCTTCGACTTTGGGACCGACGAAACACATCTGAGGATGATTTAATAATTATTACTCTATAGGTGATTGATGTTCGTATATGTTTCATTTTCCCATTCTGAGCATAAATGCTGACATTCGGGCAAGGCTCTCATTTCCATTGAATCATACTACTGTCCTCAGTAGTGTCTAGAGCCTTGCTTGATACCTTGACTTTACAAAGCACAAAGCCTTAACACGTCTAGCCCAATGTTAGACCTCACTGCATTTGACTATTCGGGTTCCATCAGAGGGCGACAGAGTGCGGTTGACGCAGTCAGTGAGAGGTTGAATTGGTGTCAATCAACTATGATAACTACTACCTAGGTAGCTTACGCTACTCAGTTGTGAATGGTGATGAGACAGGCATGGTTCTAGAGGCCTTGGCTCTTATAAGGCTGGCGAATAAAAGCTCGAATCACACATAGACAGCGACATGGAAAAAGAAAACATTTACAGCTCAAACAAACTTCAAAAAGGCCACGGCCAATCTAATACCAATATGTAATGTCTTGCTGTGTATCTGCGTCACCATTAGGTATAGTACCAAGTCGGCGGGCGTACCGAGAGTTGTGTTACTTTACGAGTAAGCAATGGGTACTTAGTTGAGGCCTAATGTTCAGGCTGCTTAGCGCGTCTTTATTGAGATCCTCCTGTTGAAAGCAATGTTTTCTATAGCGCTTACCTGCAAATGATTTATTAAACCCAAACCTTTTGACGAAACATGAACGCCAGGGGTGAGACATTCAGTCGAGATGAGTGTGGCTTAGACCAACGGAGCTCCGGACGGCAAGCGGGGAGCAGGTACATCTCTTGCCCAATCACAACGCGCCTGCGTTAAACTACTTTTGTACCGGGAAGTTGAAGGTGCTGGAGGCCCTGAAAAGGCGCGATAAAAAGCCATTGTCAGAATGTACTCTAGGTCACTGGTGCTGCTGACGACTACCCCCGGATTTTCCTGGTCGTGCCGTGTCATTGTATCTCACCCGCGCATGATTCTCCTTCTTTTGCTCACGATGTCATGTGTACTGTATAGTAACTAGAGTGATCATCCCTTATTAATAATCTATCCTATCTTTCGATTCTTCGACTGGACCCTTCGACAAAGCACGAGCCTTCGACGGGCTCCAGTTCGCATTCTTGCTGTCTCGCGCAACTGCGACGGCGGCCTCCCAAGACCCAGGTCTCCAGTGCTCTCTACCAGCCGCCCCGCCCAATAATCCAACCTTGGAGCACACAACAAGAAGAATCAACGCTCGATTTGTCGTCCGAAATATCAGCTCCCATCAGCTCTCGCCGGCCGCTGCTGGCCACCTCCGCATTCGCCACGCACCTCCTCGAACCCGGCGGGGTCCGATTCGATGGATATATTGCGACGTCTAAGTGGGAGGACGAGCTATGCAATGGGCCATCTCGAAGCCAGGGGAGCCATGGCTAAGCGCCAACTGAACGATGGAGGAATTGCCGGTGTTGTTGTCGGTGTCATCGTAGGCATTGCCATCGTTGCTCTGTGCCTTTATCCCTTTATTATTCGCCGCATCAGACGACAGAAACAAGGCTCTCTTCATAGACCTCCCGATACGGATGACCCTGAGACCGCCGAGGTCACAACAACCGGAGCTCCGGGTATAGACGATCATCAACGCCGCCTGTCCTCGCAGGACTCGTTCAAGCCCTCAGGAGAAAACACGCGTGGAGTAGATGGATCTCTTAAGGACTTGGCTTGGACTCCTCAAGATGGCTTGGTACAGCCTAACGAACAAACTCAAACACAAGGCCAACCAGACCATGTCCCCCGAATCGACACCAACGTACCTTCTTACGGCTTCAACAATGCCCAGCCAGGCCTCAACGACTCAATACCACGTTCAACGCCATTTGGCTTTGACGGACCTTATACTGAAGAGTATATGCCCCAGTCTATCGGCGACGCACACCATGGAACGCTCAATGGAACCAATGCGGACTACTATAGCCCGTCGGTACCTTCAGAGGCTTTCGGCATGTTCACAACCGAGGAACCTCGATCTCAACCTGAAAGATCATGGTCACGTGGAAGTTCATTGAGACATAACTTAAAGCAAATGTTCAGCCGAAAGAGCACGCGTGATCAGTCTCTTGGCTCACCAACATCATTATCTCTTGCTGATGGCCCCCAAACTGCTACTAGAGCTGTTCCTCGAGCAACCCACGATGGATCTCTTGAACGAATCACCACAGAGGGAGACCCGACTGAGTCTCCTGCCGATATTACTGCTCCTGCTACCGACTCGCTACCAGTACCTCCTCCTACCCAGGTCTTGGGTTCGCCAATTGCTCTACCGTCTACCCTGCCAAAGGGGGCGGTGCAAACTCCCCCAGAGTCCCCACCAACCACTTTCAACTTTAATGCGTCTCAATCACCTCCTAGCTATCCCGCTCCCGGTACCGTAAATCCCATGGATATTATGCCAGCCTCGACAGAGAGCGAGGTATGGCACAGAACGGACTATCAACTATATGTGTCGCAATCCTCGCCCCAGCAGCCGCCTCCTTCAACAGAACCTCTCAGACACGAGGAGCCTGTAGACTCACCCTCGCCATTGACACTTCCTCCTAATAATCATCAGCCTCAACCTCTCCCCGTTATCCAATCACCCACGCCCACGCAGAGCGAAATAGCGTTAAAGAAAGAAGAGCCTGATGAGAGTCAGGATATTTCTATGTCCGATATTCCATCAAATAACCACTTGAGTCCTCTACCCGATAGCAGTGTCCGACACCAGAGTTACCCCTCTGATGCGTCTACACCCCAACCTGGACCGGCATCTACCAACCCCTCGTCACTAAACACACCCGCAACACAGCTCGATACCCCCTCGCCTCACTCCGGCGCATCTTCCGACTACCGTCAGAGTATATCACCAGGTAACGGCTCGAGCAATTTATCACCCAAGAATGGCGTGCATGCATGTGATGAGCCTGGTTGCAACCAAGTGTTCGACCAGCCCCACAAGCTGAAGTAAGTATAGCCGTTGGTCCAAGTCAGACCGCCCACTAACCTCCGACAGGCATCATCAGCGATATCATACCAAAGACCACAAGTGCCCATACCCGAATTGTGGTAAGGGTTTTGGAACCAAAACACATCTTCAGCGTCATGTCAATGATCGCCATGAGAGGAAGAAGAAGTTCCACTGTGCCGTGCCTGGCTGTGACTACTCAAGGCAAGGCGGAAAAGGATTTCCTCGTAAGGATAACTGGAAACGACACATGACAAAAATTCACAACATGGACCAAAGAAACCTTCCAGAACCCGTTGAAGTCGACCAGGAAATGGGAGGCACATGAACAACGTCGCTGGATATCAACTTGAGCTACGTCGTCTCATCATGGAGTGAGAATGGAGAGATTTTTGCTGAATCATACATTGTAGTATGTGCGACCAGGGAACCCGGTCGTTACCGTCCAAAGTTAGCCCTTCATTTGAGTATCACTGACTTTACTTTATTATTTCCTTTTTAGCGGGTTGATCCTCACTCTCATTTCAGGGCAGCATATTTTGGGTATTAGAAGTTAAGGGTTCGGCACAAAAAGCACTATCAACAGATGTATAGGACTACTGGGCGTTCGGTTATGGAAAAGACATGTTCGTCTGACAAAAGACGAACCAGGCGTGTTCGTTCTTGGGTATCTATTATAGTACGGCAGTATACAACTGAGCGATTTATCAATACGAAGTGTGCCAAACAGGCATCATAGTTTCCACAACGAGCCCTCTAGCTCAGATCTTTAATGATTTTCCGCACCAGCCTTTTCTGGTCCTCTACATCCAACCTTTTCTCATCCGTCTCTTGTACGGCCCTGCCTACAGCAATGACCGTTTTCACACTTTCGCTGTCTACCCAGAACTTGCCATTGCGTCCTGTTGCAGTCTCGAACTGGAGGCCCGCATTGCCGAGCTCTTCTAGCACCACGACGCGGCCTTCTTGCACGCTCTTGGGCATCATGAGACGTCTGGTCATTCCGAGTGACACGTTGTAGAGCATCCCCCCCGTTAGGGGACCGAGACCATCTGATTTTCCGGTCGAGGAAGACACGCATTCTAACTCTGGGTCCATGTGGCGATTGGCGAGAGCGACACGGGCGTACACAAGTGCGCCCGAAGTAAGCTGAGGACGAGTCTTCTTTGATGCGCCCTCAAAAGAGAGCTGTGGGAGAAGGGCGGGTGCAGTATAGTCGGAGAGGGTAACGTAGAAGAAATCTGCGGCGCTGCGCTGGACGGTTCCGATGACGAGTTCACCAACGCGAGGAGTGTACTATTCACAGGTTAGTCCCAAGTCTACCAATGGAGTAAAGGAAAAATGCGCACCCTTCCTCGAGCATTTTCTACACGAATCGCATTCTTTTGTCGGTCGGTTACAAGTTGGCCGGCGAGCGTGGGAACGATATCATTGGGAGGCACGTGTCGCAGACCAGGGCCTAGTCGAAGAGGTTTCTTAGGGTGCGAAGGAATCAGAGATGGGTCAATGCTATCGCCAGGCAGTACAAATACAGCGTCGGAGGTCATTTCGTTGTATTCCCTTGGCTGAAGCGTTCGTAGCGTGGGGGATAGTCGAAGTCTTTGATCTCGAAATGCAATGCGACAAGCGTCAATCAAGCAAGCGGGCCTTGTCGTCAAAAAACATGGGCGAAGGCGGCGTGGTGGGGCACCGATAACGATAACAACAGATAACGTACCAGTTGCCTCTCAGAAAAGTGTGGGCTTTTAAAGATTAGCGGGCAGTTTTTTTTCCATTCTCTGAGGGAAAAGAAAGTAAAACCCCACTATCGTCCATCACCAAATCGCCCTCCAAAACTTGACACTCACCACAACCCTCCTTATTTCAACTCAGCCAAGACAAGGGGCTTTGTATTTCTCTCTTCACGCTCGAACCGACAATTTCACCTTCCGACCGAACCTATGAGTGACAACGCTGGTGCTAAGGGCCCTGAGCCTGGCGACCGAGTCGCCATTGGCATTACCTTTGGCAACTCCAACAGTTCTATCGCCTACACTGTTGACGAGAAGGCCGAGGTTATTGCCAATGAGGATGGAGGTATGTGAGACGAATGGAATTACTTACTGAGATGCTCTTTGCAGGAATGTTGCAGAGTTGCTAACGTCTTTTATGATAGACCGACAAATTCCTACCGTTCTCTCCTACGTTGACGGCGACGAGTACTATGGTGGTCAGGCCAAAAACTTCCTCGTTCGCAACCCCGATAACACCATTGCCAATTTCCGAGATTTCCTCGGTCAAGAGTACGCCGCAGCCTTTCAACTCTGTTTCCGACTTCTGGAACCAACGACACTAACTGTAAGCGCTCAGATTCAAGTCTATCGACCCTACCCACTCCCACGCCTCCGCCCACCCCAAGGATGTCTCTGGTTCTGTTGCTTTCTCTGTCAAGGACAAGAGTGAGGATGAGGCTTCAACTGTACCGGTCTCTGAGGTCACCACTCGATACCTGCGACGACTTGTCGCTTCTGCTTCCGACTACCTGGGCAAGAAGGTCACTTCTGCGGTTGTTACTGTTCCCACAAATTTCACTGACAAGCAGCGAGAGGCCCTGATCAAGTCCGCCAACGATGCTGGCCTTGAGATTCTCCAGCTTATCTCTGACCCTGTTGCCGCTGTTCTGGCTTACGATGCCCGTCCTGAGGCCAAGATTGAGGATAAGATTGTTGTTGTCGCCGACCTTGGCGGTACACGCTCTGACGTTGCTGTCGTCGCTTCGCGAGGTGGTCTTTACACCATCCTTGCCACCGCTCACGACTACGAGTTTGCTGGTGTTCACCTGGACCAGGCTTTGATGGAACACTTCGCCAAGGAGTTCCAAAAGAAGCATAGTATCGACCCCCGAAACAACGCTCGCAGCCTTGCCAAGCTCCGACTCGAGTCTGAGGCTGCCAAGCGAGCTCTGAGCCTGGGCAGCAATGCTCAGTTCAGCGTTGAGAGCTTGGCAGATGGTTTCGACTTCTCTGTTACCATCAACAGGATACGATACGAGATGGTTGCCCGCAAGGTCTTTGAGGGCTTCAACCGACTGATCGAGGGTGTTGTCAAGAAGGCTGGTCTCGATGTTCTCGATATTGACGAGGTCATTCTGTCTGGCGGTACTTCTCACACTCCTCGCATTGCCAACAACCTGCGTGGAATCTTCCCCGAGTCCACCGAGATCCAGGCCCCCGCCACCAGTGCCTCTGCTATTAACCCCTCTGAGCTACTGGCTCGTGGTGCTGCCCTCCAGGCCTCCCTCATTCAGGAGTACGAGGCTGCCGATATCGAGCAGTCAACCCACCCCGCTGTTACCACTGTCAAGCACACCTCCAACGCTATTGGCGTTATCACCGTTGGCGCTGACGGCGAGGATGTCTTCACCCCCATCATCGCCCCCGAGACCGCTGCTCCTGCACGACGCACCGTCCACATCCCCGCTCCTAAGGAGGGCGGTGATGTGCTTATCAAGATTGTCGAGGGCAACACCCACATCAAGGTGACCAAGCCTGAGCCCAAGCCTAAGGAGAACGGCGACAAGGACGAGGAAGACTCCGACTTTGACGATTCCGATGATGAGGAGGAGGAGACCCGCGAGAAGATCTGGAAGATTGGCACACCCCTCGCCGAGGCCGCTATCAAGGGTGTCAAGGCTGGCGGCAAGGTCGAGGTTACGATTAACGTTCTGGCCGACCTGAGCGTCACCGTAACAACCCGGGAAGTTGGCGGCAAGGGCGGTGTGCGGGGAAACATCTAAGGGTCTGCAAGTGTTGGGCTCAAAAAGCAGGAACTTGATTCAAAAGCCGCAATGATTTTTATGAGTGGGTACATAAGGTGGATGGATATCCAAAAAGCACGGGTTTATTGGTAGATTCTAGAAGACACAATAGAGGGTCGTCAGGGACGAATTGAATGAAACTTTTCAAAGGATTTAAAAGAATGATTTCCAAATTTGTTGTTGAGCAGCGTTGACAAGAACATTCGGCGATGATTATGCAGCTGAGCTATGCTTTCAAAGACTGTAAGTTATCCATGTTATTCTGTGACTCCCAATTTCGAACTTCCTCTACATTACCCCGTCTCCTGGTAACCGCCAAGCAATGAGATCGTTCCGCATGTCATCCTCTCTAACCTCGCGGGTTCCCTTATAACCCACTTCGCGCATGGCATCGCTGTCGAGCGTCATGGTAGACGTCATGCTTGCCATACTGCGCGCATGGTCGAGATGGTGCTCATGGATGCGGACACCCTTACGCCGGTTGGATGGTGTGACCGTGACGGTGGAGAAGCTCTTGTCGCTCGAGTTGCTTGGTGTGCGACGGTGCGAGGAGCCCGTGGGGCCGTTGTTTTGCTGGGCGTGAGAGGGTGAGGCAGTTCTGTTGGTCTGGGCATGATGGTGTGGATGGAGGAGGTTGTGAGTGATGCGGCGGACGTCACGAGCTCGAATGGTGTCGCGATGGCCCATATCGTCATCATCGTCGTCTCCATCTGTGATGGGTGAGGCGTTATGCGGTTTGGTTTTCCAGCCGTTACCGCCGTTAAAGATGTCTTCGATGACTTCCTCTGCAGAATGCTCGCTAGGTTGGCGGCACCATGAGGCAGCTAGGACGCTCCGGTAGAGATCCTGAAGCTCAGCGGCGTCGCGTGGCTTTGATAAGCTAGGAACCGTAGCAGTTATTGCTAAGAAACTGTCAGCTATGATGAATGGCAAGATGCGAAATAGATTCACTCACGTCCAGCCTCATCCTCTATCGCCTCACTCATGATGCCGCCGATACCACCAAACACGGGGGCTGTCTTGAGAGGAGGCGCTACATAGCTGCGCTCGCCGTCGACTTGAATCATAAGAATGCTGATCTTTAAGGTACTGTTGACTTTACTGTCCTGCATGAGATATCTTCTTACAATGCCATCCTCAACTACGTCTGAATCACGGCGCGGTCGTGACATCCCACTCCTAGTCGGACTGACACCTATGCTGCCGCTGCGTATGCGGCCTGGTGATGCTACATCCTTGACAAAGGCTTCACTCTCCTCGACGTACTCGCTGAGATTGAGGCGGACAACGCCAAGTGTGACTTTCTCGGTCAGGCCAAACTCTTGGATGACTTCGAACTCTATGGGACACTCGGTAAGGTTGTTACTGCGGTCTATTGATATGCGAATAGAAGGTACTGTAGTGACGAAGCTGTAGTCGACTCTATGGTTGGCGATGGGGCATTTCTGTGTGCGGCCGCGGTGCTCTGCAGTCATGGAGTGAGAGAGGTGCCATTTCACAAAGGATTGGCCGGAAACAAGAGGTACGTTATTGAGGTCATAAATCTGGGAGAAGTGAGCTGCGGATCATTGGTTGAGTAATTGCCTGCAGCTGGAAGATATACCTTGAGATGAAGATCAAACTTTGGCTACAAGGGTGAGTTAGTCTGAGTCCGAAGCGACTGGTGAGATGGGTGCCTACCTTGCGAGCCTTGCCAACTTCATTTTTCAGAAAGTCCATGTTAGTGAGTGTTATCAAGACAGCTTCCTTTCGCTATGCTTGGATACAGATGTACGGCCTTTATTTAGCTCGCTTAAGCGTAATCGTCGTGGCATCTAATCTTATGACGAGACTTTCGCAATGAGGCTGAAGTGAACATTGGCTGAAGTATCACCAAAGCTAAAAGGACCAGAGGGAAATTGACACGGGGATGGCTCGCATCACATGTCATATGCGTAGTAATGAAGCCCTGAACTTTGTGGGGATGCTGCTTACTTAAAGAGGACATTCTGCCTATACCTTTGGCTTTGGTTTAGCAGACGATGCCAAATTTAGTGGACGCCGCCAGCCAGCGGCTGGCCGAGGATGCGGTTCCCTATCTCGAAATCCTCGGCGGGCCGTTTGCACGTGGAGAATTACCTGTATTAACCTGACGGCGAAGGTGATAGATGGTGATAAGACGCGCTTTTGTAGTGTATCGAGACTACAAGTCTTGGCTGGATGATGAGAATAGTGTCACATGTAATTCATGTGTTGGGGTCGAGGGCCCCGATTGCTAACTGTCGCCATCACGTGACTTAACGCGGCGGCGCCCCCACCC
>JABCKB010001073.1:0-15870 GCA_013184455.1 Fusarium continuum
TAAATACCCTTAATTTAAATCCTTAAAAACCCGGATTAAACTTAAATTGATTGAAGCGCTGTTCTCAACGGGCTGCGAACCTGGAGAAAGCGGAGTCACCTGACGTAATCATTCCCAAAATGTATTAGCGTACCTAAAAACCCAGAAAATGCCTCGTGGCTCAACCACAAGATCAATGAACAAGCACAATTCGGTTCAACAGTTACCGCTGTTTCATCATTTGGCTCTGCGAAACCTGAATTTCTATCATCCGATGTTGCAGCGCTAGCCCTGCCAACTGGATCCAGTAACGCTCCATCCCATCAGTTACTTTAGCACAAAAAATGCAACCAAGACGAGCGAGTAAGATTTCCCATGATAAATGGGTTTAGAGTCAAAGCACATACAGCAGCGGGGACTCGCTGGTCGTCACCGACCCAAGTACTAATCCGCTCCTTACCAGCTTGACTACGGGAGGGCGGTTGACCCGGTGGCGGTCACGTATCGATAAGATAAGCCGACCTGAACTTAACCTCTCCATACTGCTGAGTGACCGTATCGCACGAATCAGTGAGCGACAGGTTGGCTGTTGATCTCCATGTCATTTATGGCTGATGCCGCCGAGACGGGAAACAAACGACCATGTTAGTTAGTGTTGAAGTCGGCTTCCTTCATGAGTGAAAATGTTGTGAAGTAGACCTTACACAAAATGTAATTTCTGGTTGCATAGTGATCATAGTGGCCATAGCTTGTTTCTAATCCGTTGGGTATGCTTGAGATTGGCTTCACGGCGAGTAGTCTGGGTCGAAAACTTGTCCGTCATAGACATGCTACAAAATGCATAGGGGAGCTGTTTCTTGGTTTGGCAAGGCGTCGATTTCGGCAGCTTCGTGAGCGCATTGGGTTTCTCATGTACAAATATAGTGAATCGATCCCCAGCAGGAGCCTGGTACATCATAATTGCACTCGCTTCTTGTTCGGAAGAAGAATCTGAGATTTATCAGTTATTCTCAAGGATCGAGTTGTCAAGAGTGCAATCAGCTGTCTTGATAAGCATTCACCACCGCCATTCCCCTCTACCTTGTGGCCGGCGAGGCATCTAATGAGAAACTTGCATGCCACAAAGCGATGCCATCGTGAGCTCATCTTTACGACCTCTAAGTCTCGGAGGCCCCGCTTCTGCAGTTCGATCACGCTGCTCAACTCGTCATTCTATACAAGGTTGTGTCTTTCACTACCGCCAATCCCTGATGAACTCCATTCCGAGCCGCTTTGACTTGTATACGGTAGCCGTGAGTGAGATGAATGAGTAACTGGGGTTTCTCGATTTTGATATATATAATTGAAGCCATGATTG
This sequence comes from Fusarium continuum, assembly GCA_013184455.1. Classification (NCBI taxonomy): domain Eukaryota; kingdom Fungi; phylum Ascomycota; class Sordariomycetes; order Hypocreales; family Nectriaceae; genus Fusarium; species Fusarium continuum. The sequence continues at coordinate 1,337 of JABCKB010001073.1, forward strand.
TTTGCCGCTTTTGTTGGCGATGGCTGTCGTTAAACGGGAGGACACCTGAGAATCAATGCCATTGTAGGTGAGCGCTCTGGCCCTACAGCCCTGTACGAACAAACATCAACATTTACTTTTCATAGACTAGCCCAAGACCTTATCTTATGGAAATAGTAACACCACTCAAATCTGGCATCTTGTGTGCCCTTATGGGCACTCGCGCTCATAGAGGCACCGCAGCTCGTGCGCAGGACCAGGTGGAAGGTGTCCTCGGTGTCGACAGCAAGACCGCCGATCGGTGTGCTGTGCATCTGCAGGCGGCGAGGGATGTTACCAGTCTTCTTCAGAACGTGAATCCGATACTGCTCGTGTTTGAACTAAAATCTGTGCTGCTCGCGGCACTTGTGACTTGTGAGTCAAGAAGCCGAGCATCGCTGCCTCTGAACCCGAACCTCAAGCTGACGAGTCGGCCCAAGAGAACCGGAGTCTAGACAAGCCGTCTTGAAGAGAACACCACACTCCCACAACTAGTGAGACACTTTTGACAAGGATGCTACGTACGTCTTTCTTGAGCCTATCGGCACCAAGTCTTTGACATCGGCCGCCCCATGGGTTGGCTTTGGCGTTAATTGTTCCTCTCTCGCTGAAAGTTCTTAAGACTCACTACCGTGACTCCGTCATGATTCGTGTGATACATACGGTCTTCTGACAGGCATAGCAGCCGTAGATTTGCCAACCGTGAAGAATGCCACCGTTATAATCGAAAGATGTGTCGCGAGTGGCGTATCTGCTTCATCTTGTCGTTATCTTTCGCCGTCGATCACTAGCATAAATAGCCAGAATAATATGGCCTCTGCCGGAAGTAGAGATCGTTTTTAGTGCAATTAAAAACCAACGACCATAAACAATTTTCTAGTATCGACTCTTAGAGTATAACCTTTAACTCGAGCAAAAACACCTTCGCCTTCACAGTCTATACCAAGATGCTTTACCACCGCACCGTAGGGAGCGCAGCACGCAGAGACAGCCGTTAAGTTGTATAGGTGATATCAGTAACGAAGGAAAACGAGGCTGGCTGCAGCCGAGAGTCACGGTATTCATCAGCTGTCAACTCGTCTGATAGCCCTTTGAAGCGTCAGAGCGAGCAGATTCCCCAGGGTTGACTGGCACAAAAGTAGCAGTCTAGACTTATGGCTCGCTTCAAGAGCGTGACGGTGGGACATGCACAGTGCCGTTTCTATGCTACCGAGGTAGCTAGGAACCCCAGGGACCTCAGTATCGGCTCCTGTGGCAAGTTCGACCTAGGGCCAAGTGTTGCTCTGAAGAACTCGACTAGTTCAGAGGTGTCGCGGTACATATCGTCGTTAGATCAGGGGCTCTCTCACCTGACAGTCCATACCAAAGGTGTTTATTGGCGGCTGAAGCAAAGTCCAATGGAAACAACTCGCCTGCTAAACTGTTCGCCAAAGTCCCAGCTCTTACATCCCTCTGGAACGGTATAGGCCTCATCGAAGTTAGCAATATTTGTTCGTTTCTGAGGGAGTATCGGTAGCTTAGGCTGTTGTGCAGATATTTCGCTGATGCAGGAGTTCCGGCTTGCCTTGATGGCCAATGGTTGCAGGGCATATTTTAGCAGAGGAGGCTTTGTGCGTTTATGCACACAGCTTTCTCACGGTTTCACGAGCAGTCATCGATGCTTTGCGAATAATCATCTCATTATTCTCTTGTAAGACCTGCTAGCCGCCATGCCACTTACCCCTGGGGGATGATATTTGGTCTGACTTGGAAGGCTTGCAACATATATTGAGGGCACCAAAGATCCGCGGGCCCTCCAGACCGAGAAAGTCTATACGGATCAGGTCTGTCAAGACAGCAAAGGTAAGACTCTAAACGGCAAAGCCTGAGCTATGGCATCTTGTGAGTACCCCGATCATCATTGGAACTACCCTATGAGCCAGAGAGGACGAGTGCATCTAAAAGTTCGTTCCCGTGTCAGTAGACTCGGCGGAATTTCGATCAGGAAATATTCTTACCGTATGCTTGGTCCTGACAACCTCATTTGTGGGGCCCTCAGCATCAGTTCTTAGTCCCTAACTCATCAATACGCTCTTTTGAAGACCAGCTCGTGGGTGAATATGGTATTTCCTCCAAGATCGCCTTCTTATTTCCTTGGTAAGTATATATCAACTTTAAGGTCCCGTAGCTTGTAATAGCAGTTATTATAATTAACATCCTCTTTGGCAGCTTAACAGCTACCACGTCGACAAGCTGACTTTCCTCTACAGCTCTAACCTACCCCTCGTGGCTTTCGACTTTTTCGCAACGGATCTTTTCGAGCGCATCTGCTGTGAAGACGAAACCGATACCTTCTTCCCCCCCTCATGACCGACGAACTCTGACTTCCGAGGGCCAAGCGCCGACCGCTTCGGCAACTTCATGTCTCGCGATCGCGTCTTGCCTCCTGCATTTACTCAACATCAGCGCCGCCGATTGCGATTGATGCGAACACCGAAATGGGGGAACAGTAGCCTCCAGCACGTTGCGACGATAAAGTCACGCGTCGGGAACCCAGACACGAATTGACAGTATGCGCCCGCAAGAACGATCGTGACCGTGAAAGACCAGCTATCACTGAGCGCCTCGCAAAGACGCATCACGGAAATGAACAGCGTGTCTAGATAGTCACGCAGTTGAAGCTTTGAGAGTCAACACGTTTATGCTGCACTGTCACTTTCATCTGCTCTTCAAGACCCATTCCATCGACAACGCCTCAACCTTGCAGCGGCTCGCCGACCCATGCGCTATCGAAACGAGACAAATCGACCACAAAGGTTATGCCGTCCTATTCCATGTGCATCCCCGAATCCAGTAAAGCCGGCGAGAAATTAAAAACACACGATACGCCTGTGTCGATGCCAATCTCCCACTCTCCCACCAAAGCATCCGGCACGTCGCCAGCAGCACGGGGACTTCCATTTAAGAGTTCCGAAAGCAACGAAGAGCTTCCTCACGGCAATAAAGCATTGGCCAATGTCATCTTTATCTCTTTTGCCCTTCCTAGCATCGCTTCCACAAGCTCGCTTTCGCGAGAACAGTGTTTATCGAACAACAGCGGCGTGTAGTCTGCCGCTGGTATTCACGTTAAGGTCCACTGCTTAGACATAATTTGCCCACATTGCAGATGCGACACCGAGGACGCGCTCGTTATTTTCCATCACCTTGCCCATTTCCCTGGCGAATGTCCCACATCTTCGTGTTAATGATTTTATGCGCAAAGTTGGAGTGAAATGCCTGGACTACATTCCCCGCCAAAAGTGTACGTCCGTTACAATTACACCGAAGACAGCCCTGCTGCCAAATCTAGAACACATGCACTTTCACTGTTCAGGTAGAAGTATCGAGAGCATCCAATGCCTCTATTCCACCATCTTAGCAACATCAATAAACTCAGATGCCCCAACGTCAATCCAGTCATTGATGCTACCCAATCAAAAGAACCCAAAATCTCTTCTAACAAAGCCCCAGGCCCATCCACCACAGACTTACCACAGACTTATCCCAGCAAAGCACCGACGCCCCTGAACGCACAAAGATCTAAAGACAGAACTTTCTAATCATGACAGAGAAGGTAATGCAGTGATGTCCTTGACCCAACTTTGCCTTCAGATAACCTTCCCACTTGCTCGTATCAACATTGGGATCAGTCTTTGAAGCCCTAATGATCCATGCTAGTATCGTTATATCTTGAACCCATTGTTGATGGGAAACTTTCTCGACTGGTACTTTCTCCGTCTGAGCTGGCTCTGGGGGTTTCTGAGGAGTGCAGATTGGTTCTTGTTGACCGGGAACGGGTGGACATGCTTGATTCTGTGGCTTTATACCCCTCGCTTTCGCCATGTATCTCTATGATGCGTTCATTGGTTTCGTATAGAACCGCGATGCCGGCTTCGACTTTCCTCGCGCCAAGATCGAATCCATCGGCGTGATCTAGTCTCTGTCTGGTGCTGTTACGGCCATGGCCCAACTAGAGATATTGATTCTAGAAGGTTGAGGCGCTGGGGATGTAATCCGAAAGGATGCTTGTTGAGGCGTGATTTGAAGCGGAGATTCCTGGATTGGTTGAAAAGTCTATTGAACTTGTTGCTTGGTTCTGTGCATCTCAAACTCTCTTCGCTGCTCCTCAACCAAAGCCTTCCACTGCCTTTTCACCTCTTCCTTCCACTCACTCGCTTTCGCATCAGACGCACTGATGGACTTTTGAGCTTCACCAAGAGCGAGTTGAAGTCCCCCAAGTTGTTTTTGTGTAGCTGCCATTATCTGATCGTTGGTTCGTGCCTCTTGCTGAGCCTTTTGCTGAGCCTTTTGAGCTTGCTGTTGCACTGTCGCTCGTTCCTGGGCAACTTGCTCTTGTGCGGCTTGTCTTATCCGTAGTTCCATAGCCGCTCTCTCTTGGGCGAGTTGGTCCTGAGCGGCTTGTGTTACTTGTTGGATCTCATGGATTATGTAAGGGGGCTGGAATTGATTGAAGGTTAGATTCTGAAAACACCGCTGAGGCTGCAGATTGTGCTGAGAATTACTGAAATGGTCTTGGATTTGGACTTGTGCCTGGTGCTGAGCTTGGAAGTGCTGCTGAGAGACGATATTCTCTGGCGCATCTGATCTTTCCGATATAGCATCATCCCAAACGTCATCGATGTTGAAGTGGGATCCTTCCTCAACGGGCTGAGTGTCAGGCACCTCTTTCCTTTGACTGCCGTACTCGATGAATGTGCCCCAGATGTCATCCACGTTGTACTGATCGTCACTCATGTTGGCAAGACTCAGCGGCAGGTGATGAGTTTGTCGGGAGGTGGATGAGAATTTGGGGATTGAGAGGGGAGAAACGCGAGGAATGGAAATACCAGGGACTTAGTGAAGATAGGTTAGGCATTTAAGTAGACGTGCAGGAACTCAAAGTGAGGCGTTTGTTACAAAGCTTGACTGGATGGTTTGTTTGATGAACGTGGTGGTCTTTGTGGTTGAGCCAGCCACGTTTTGTGGCTCAAAGAGATCAAGCCTAATAAACGGCACCCGAGCAAAAGAAAATACCGGCCTGAATTTACCGTAAGAACACCAAAGAAACTAAAGAGATGTATCATAATCCAAACACAAGAATGCTGCCAATCCCGGCTCTATGTATACGCACTCATCGAAATACAAATCCTATTTCAAATGCGTGACTAACCCCCAGTCCTGAACTCCCAATGGACATCTTCGCATCCTCAATTGGCTGTCCTTTTCCCTTTGTGATCCGACATTTCTTGATACCCAGATTTGGCACTTCTGGCACCCCATTTCTCCAAGTGTCTCTCTCTCCACCATCCATACCACGCTCGAGTGTACTCTCTCTTTTCTTTCTTTGACTGTCCAGGTTTGAGAGGCCCAACTTTGCTCATTGTGTTTTGCTTGGTAGGCTCGGTCTTGTCAGATGAGATGTTGTTGTTTCTTGTTGTAGACTGATGAGAATGTAAGAAATGGCTACTGGACGGCTTTGTCTGGCTAGTCTGGGTAGCGCGGCTGGTCTTCTCGATGGGTGGGGCCTCTGGGCGAGGGCGCGAGCGTGAATTGCGAGCAAAAGGGGTCTTCTTTCTGTCCGTGGTAGGCCCGTTCGAAGGGATAGTCGGTACCTCGTTACGCGGTGGTGGAGGAGTCATAAAACTTGTCTCCTGCCACGTTTCCATCCTTGTGGAAAAAGGATTGAGGGGAGCTCCAGCGTCAAGCTTAGGATCATACTGCCCGTCTGTGAAGTCTGTCCATGGAGGACTGCTTTCTCGTTCTTCAACAAAGCCGTCTCTAGACTTTTGCTCTGATGGTCCTGTTTCACTGGGGGAGCATATGTGTTCTTGTCGTGAACTCTGGCTGCGGGTTCGGTGTTGGTGCATGGCCTTGTTAGTGGGGACAGGGATGTAGTTATCGATAGGACCAGGCCGTGTGTTCTGAAGAGTCTTGGGGGATTCATATTCGCTAGCCTGCGTATTATTGCTCCTGGGAGCGGAGGTGTGCGAAGATCCCTTGGTAGCCGCTGTCAAAGAGGAGCTCTCGACGCTAGAGTATCTGGCTTTGAAAGCTGCGTCTTCATCTTCATCGACATACTTCTTGAGTATCTTGGCTCTTTTAACGATGTGTCTCCAGCTTGTCGGCAGCCTGTTAGGTAAGTCTAGCCAATTGGCGTTGATCAGTTCTTTATCCGCGATCTCCTGCCCATTCTCCTTCAACGGCGCAACCTTTGCACAGATCTCCAAGATATTGTCGACATCTTTCATACACGATAGAAGTTTCTCTTTCGTTACGCCTTTGCCTAAATCCTTGTTAAGAGTACCGTCGAGTAAACCTCTATGAAGGCGCTGAAACTGACGCAAGACACGTCTATATTCTTTTTGTTCTGTGGGAGAGAGGCGCGTTGCTCTTTTGGTCTCTCTCGGTGTCATTTTGCGGATTTTGACGTCTAGTTTGCGGGTTTCGACGACATGTGGGGGAGTAGAGCTGGACATTTTGGAGAATGATGTCGTGAGGTTGATTTCGTCCGGTTGGTAAAGGAGGATATCAGACGAGGATGATAAAGCTGGGGACATACGGAGAGTAGTTCATCCAATGGTCAGGTGAATACCAACATGTTATTGGGCTGGTAGTTGCCTGTTTACTCTACAGAAGCTTTGTCAATATCCATGGTTCCACTAACGAATCACCATCTCTGATCTATCGTTCATCAAACAGCATGTTTTCCAACCACTCAAAGACGGCCACAAACAATACTGTACAGCTCAAACTTCTTGTCAAACTTTGGCGGCCCCCAACTATCCTCACGAATCATCTCGAACGCCTCAAGTCTCTCATCCCCTTTCTTATCCTTAATCTTTGGCAAAGTCGCCAGAGTATAGATCCTCGCCGTATTAGGATCCGTGGGTGTCCTCCCAACTTGATCAAGATGGTGATGTCTCTCGTTCGTCTGTCTCGTGGCGGTTTTCTTTCGCAATCGATTACGTCTCTCAGCCCAGATCTTCACTATGAGATGATGTGCTTCTCCATGGCGCGATCCTCCAACGGTAAGCCACGCTGTGTCGGAGAAGGATGTCTCGGGGTGATTGATTGGGTTGGCAGACCAGATACGGTAATGAATCCGACAGATGGTCACGACTTCAGCGATGACTTATTTTTTTATCATGCCTTCTTCATTGGCTTGGGATCGTTCTTTGAGGTGACCCAGATGTATCCGGCGAACAGAGTGACGGAAACTGTTCCGACGACCAGGTTGCCCATTCGAACCTCGGGGACGAAATCCTGGATTAAGTCGGTGATGCGTGAGATATCCCTTGTTGGGCTTGCTTGTAGACTCGTGTTTGCAGCTATGCATCAAGAAGTGACCTTGACCGTTGAGTTCTTGGTCTAAGTGCTTGCGAAGTACTGTAGAGAAGTGACCGGCTTCTGTAGACGCTGAGTCAAGACCGTGGGTTCTCAGGAATTCTTGCAAGTCAGAGAATCTTCGTTTTCAGATGTTACCAAGACGTAGACCGTTTTAAGTCTAGGTTTGCCAACAAACTTGCATGCCTAGCAACGACGTGACACGAAGAACCACCAACGTTCAACTGTTGCCTAATGAAGTTGTGTAACACCGACCTTTCTCACCGCTTCTCTCAAGGAAAGACATAATCCTTCATCTTTTCATCTCCAAAACCCCACCGAATACTTCCTTTGAACGTAATGCGCTAGAGATGAAAGGGTCATGGTATATCCATTTTGGCTCGCAAAGAAGGCCTCAGCGATAGGATGGAAATATAATACTTGTTTCAAAAATCTACTGTTCTTAACATCCCTATTCCTGGCATCATCTACTGCTATACCATACCGAATATCTTGACCCCCATCGGGAAACTTGAAAACCACAACCTACTGGGAGAATTTCCATGTAACCATGTCTCAAGTACCCTCCAACCTCAGCAGCTATTCCCTGCCAGAAACCACATTCTCGGCCTTCCTGGAAGCGAATCCGGAGGCGAAACAGGCGTTTAGCCAAAAGCTCAAAGAAACAGAGCAGGAGTTTCGTAAGTTCTAGCGCATGAGCGGAGTGCAGGAGGAAGGCTGATTGAGATATTGGAAAGTGCAATCTCAAGCCCTGAAGGCCCATCAACAGGCTACACCAATGCCGAATTATTCCTATCAGCCTGCGCAAACCTGGACTCCTGCGCCAGTCCCGACACCAGCTCCGCCTCCAGGGTGCTGCGGATTCGCCAATTCTGCCACGGCATCATATACCTGCTCAATCTTACCTGCCCAGTCCCCCATATAACCCCCAATCAACCATTCAAGGCTACCAGTACACGCCTATCCCGGCGGCAACGTCTACGCCCGCCCCTCCTGGATCTTTCCCACGGATCCCAGCACCGGGTGAGAGTACCAGGCTCCTGCGTCGCAACGGTCCGCAGCGCAGATCCAAGCAGAAAACGAGTGGCTCCAAATCGGAGCTAAATGGCACCAGGCGCTTGAGATGACACTGCTTATTGCAGAGACGGGAGAAAAGCGCGCAGCTTATATCTGAGCCCCTGGTGTCTTTGATCAATGATAATTCCAAACTGCCATAGGGAACCACCCGTGTTAGCATACAGAGATGAAGGGTGTTGATCATCCCAATCGTTTCTCAACAGACCCCCCGGGATTACAACTACCATTAGCTTTGGCCCCAGGCTCGGGCCGTACATTATCTCGAGCATAGTTTGCTTTGAGTCATCCTACCATTGACGATTTTGCCCCCCTCTTCCTACGTTCATGCTCGTCGCGTTCTCTCTGGTTGCATCTCGAGACTTGTCGCCTTGTCGCTAGACTCGGATAATGCCTCATTCCTGAAGTCACCTCCGCACGACAGCCCAAATTACGCCAAGCTCTTCGCCTAAAGACGCTGAATATACTTCCTCGACGATGGAGAGCTCGCTCTCGCGCATCCGTTCTGACAAACGCACTCTCACTCCTCGACTTCTGGGATCTGTCGCCCGTGACTTTACCCGACCTCGAACAACGACTGTACCGAGCCGATGCGTCGGAAAGGCGCTAATCGTTGCCCCACGAGCATATACCATTCCCCCAGAGCCCTGGGATCGGTATCCATTCAACCACGCGCGGGATAAACCACAATCACGCCTTGTCATTGAGCCCGCCGGCTGTGATATGTTGAGCTCGGTACATTTTCTTTTTACGGTACCCAGTGAGCAAGACGTCTTCATCCATAAACTTGGATTATTGATATCAACTAACTACGGAAAAAAAGAAATGCGGTTTCTTTTGATCCTTTGTACCAGCAAACTGCAGCACTGTACGAACCAAAGCAAACAGAGCACGACACACCTCAGACTATAATACCAAAAAGGCAGAAGCTTGTCAAATGTATTCATCTAATGTCGCCTGCCGGCCGATTGCTATCCGCTATAAAGGCATACCTGCATCTTCATGCATCAACAACAAACAACTGTGGCAGAAGGCATTCATGTTTATTATCAGCAGACAGCTCAAGCATCCGACACAGCTGAGATGGCTCCAAAAGGTCCATGGGATCTGTACTTACAATTTGAACTATAAGAGTGATACTTCATCGCCCCATCTTGCTATAGGTAACTTTCTTCCCAGATCTCTTCGGTAGATACCTTCCCTTAGCAAGACACAACTCTTACCGCCATACATCCGCCTCTCTATCGCACATCCTCATATAAATCATGGCGTGTTTCTCATGCGACTTCTCAGACACGTCCTCCGATGACGGGGATAGTTCAGATGAGAGAGAGAACAGCAGTAACACAAGCAGCGCCAGCAATGCTAGTAATGCCAGTGATGTTGGCAACTCAAGCACTGAATCTCAGCAGCCGAGGACATTAATTTGACAATGCAAGCGACCCATCCATCGTCTCCGTTATGAGCTAACCTTGAAGTCTCCAGCCAGCACCCCAAACAATGGCAGAACTCCAAGCCAGACGCCAGGTTTGGTCGATCAGCCCTGGAATAAACTGGTCAGCCAGTACATCCAGGCCCTTCTTCATGCTCTTCGACAGATCGGAAATGAAATGTTGATGCATCGACTCAATCATCCGGCTATTGACGGCCTTGGCCCACGGCAAACTCATTCGGGTCAAGGAGTCTCTACTCAGGCCGACGAAACCGAGATTCAGCAAAAGATCCCTGGCTCTTGGGTTGAGGATGATTTATCAGAGCCAAACTATCAAGCAGATGCTGATCTGCTCGCTTTCGAAGAGGAAGAGGACGAGTTCGTCCTCAAGTTAAGGTACTATCCTCGCGAGCTACCTATGGGTAAAAAAGGATGGACATGGAGTACCCTTTGGAACATATTTCAGTCCTGAAACTAGGCTCATCTGGTGGTATTAGCCCTGATAGGTTGAAAGCAAAACAATAAACTATAGATATAAATAAAATAAAGATAAAAAGTCATTAAGTTTAGAGCGTCATAGTACTAGCATAGAGTTGCTCCTTAGTAGCCTATGTAAATCTCTTTAGCTTTTTGTCAAATTAAACAAATCTTAAGAAGAGCTGTTCTGTTGCACCTTAACCTCGCTAGCCATGAGTAAATCTAGCAAGTAAGAGCTGCGATATAAAGGGCACTTCCTTTTTGCTTATGGAGATTGATCCTGCGCCCGGGCAGAACATCGTTCGTGTCCTATGTCTAGAGAGTTAGGCTTAGGACTTGATAAAATATCTTCTAGAAGAATTTTTCGGGTCCGCGCCGGCATCTTTGTTGGGCCACGGAAAGAGACTATGTACGCAGTATGACGTGGTCTTAGACGTTTTCATTGATATCACAAATATTAGCTAACAGCACCCACCGAACAAAAACAAGAGCATCAGTAACATAAAACCTTGCAGGGATGCATTAACTGTCATCGCAGCCGAAAGCGGCCACAGAGGCTGGCGGGAAGGGTGGGCGTCTGGTACGTCTCTAGTTTCCAGTTACACTGATTTGCATAAAAGGCTGTCTGATTTGAGATCAGAGCGAACACCACACTGATGGATTGTTTGTAGACACTCGAGCGTCCCTTCACGCGAATACACGAGGAAGCAGTTAAGTGGTGATGGTGATGATTGCTTGAGCCATACTCAGTGTTCGGCTGGTCCAAGAGGAGGCGTGGGAGGAGATGGGTCCGAGTGGAAGGAGACTAAACATCAAGCTGGGCGTCGATGCGAGAACCGTCTGCTGGTGGAACAGTCGCGGCTCTACCCGTGGAGGCTGGAGTTTGAGACGATAGCATATCGCAGGGTGCTTCCTATCGCCGGGCTAATTCTTCCAAAATGAGCTGAGTTGTTGCATATTTACCATGGCTGACACGTGCCGAGCCGACCTTCTAGAAACGAACAAGCAACTAACCAAGCAACGATGAATCAGGTCATTTCATCAAAGTCCGGAAGATCATACATCAAAAAGATCAACTGTAGCAACGCGAGGCACTTGTCGGATGCTCGATTGTTACCTTCAGCCATACTTCCAATTAGCTTGCAGCTACAGCCTCGCCTCAAAAGCTCAGGGGACAGGCCCCGGCTTCCCTTGTGATAGATCTAGAAGTTGTTGTGCGGACTGACTTTCCATAGAGACTCGGCAGCTTATGCCTAATATACCAGCACCGTCGCAATATGATCCCCTGGCCAGTGATACGGACACGCGTGGCGCCTTGGTCGATCCACAGCTACGTACGGCCATGGTGATGTGAAGAGCTTTCTCGAGCGCCTTCACCACTGTTCATAATGAACTCATTGATCAAAAATAGCACGACGTGGTATGTCTCATCGTGTCTCTTCGTATGTGCTGTTTCCTCGCGATTCTTCTGAGCAAGGTCACCGGCGGCATTGCCCCGGCCTTGTTGTAGGCGCTTCTTCGCATAGCTTTGCACATCTGGACATCGAGCCCCTGACCTAACGATCTCCAAGTCGGTCTTTGCCGTTGCGATCTCGGTCAGGCTTTCTTCGTCGTGTCAGTTTTGGCTCCGGGAATGCCGCGTCGTCAAGCATGCTCGCGATCGCGACGCCGTGGCCAGTACTATCCCCCAACGTGTCTGGATTGTTTCTCGTTGCTCGGTGTTACGCTCTTCATTGCCGGGTAGTCACTTCATCTCATTATCTCACTATTCGCCCTGCGTGTTACTGGTACGGTGAGAAGTGCCCCATTCTATCTAACCTATGTCAGAAAGGGATACCGGCCGTCCATACGCAACTGGTCGATATCTTCGATATGGTCTGTATAACTATCGTGTTGAACTCCATGATCGTATTTGTCGTGGCTCTTCTGCTCTGAATTTTGTTTGTGAAAGCGTTCTCACTAAGAAAACTTAGATCTTGAAGTCGGCCCCCTTCTCATTTGTCGGCCTTCTTCAACGAGGCGATGATTTCTGTCTCATCCTCTCTGCTATCCTCGATCTTAATTACCCGCTGGGCCATGGTCTTCTCATTTGAGTAGAGCATTTTGCCGAGGTGCGAGTACTGGTTAGGTGTAAGCGTCACTACCCTATTGTATTGTTATGTCGCTCGCGCCGTGAGCTCTCGAACATCTGATGCTCTAGCTTAGAATCGATCGCCGTCCCATCGTCCTGCGAGGCGCTGGTGGCTACGGATTTCTTTGCGTTCATATTCCAACGAACACATACTCTACAAGCTATCGTAATCAAGATTCAAGATTTATGCTGATGCGTGCCAGGCGCTTGATCATTGGTTCGGGGTGAAGATCGCTGGCGCTGTAGACAGACGAGGCAGCGAGCACCATGCCGCTACACCAACGAGCTACTGCACCGGCAAGCCCATCTCCGGGAGGGAGGGCTTGTTTAATGCGCGCAGCTTTGTCCTTCCCTGAACTTAGCGCCAAGTGTCGTGAGGAGATTATTTGCTCTATGTCTCGAGTGAACGAAGCGTGATTTTTGTAGTGGTTGGGCCAAAGTCCGGGGCTGTGGGACTGGTCTTGTCCTCCTTGGACTTTGTTTGAGTGTATCACAACGATACCCTGTAGCGACAACGTTTTGAACCACTTTACTCCTGTCGGCTCCCTTTAATTTGGAAAAGGTTGTGTAGAAAGGTTTAGATAGCAGATGCTCAGCCAATCATTTCAAGATACGTTGGAGTGTCAATCCATGAGAGAATATGAATGGTGTCTTTTATTGTTTACTTCATATCCTCATCAGTATCGCCTGTTTCCCTGAGGTGAGGCAAGGTTCACAAGCTTCCCAGCTAGAGCTATAGATTGATCTCCTTCATTACTTTGAACATCGCTCAATACCTCCTCTTCCGTAATCTTGATCCTACCGTCTTCTTATCCGCTCATTCCTCGATAGTAATGGAAGAGAACACGTGACTTTGACCCTGTATTCACGGCTATAACTCATCGCAATCGATGTGCTCGCCCGCGACTCTGTCCTCCGCACCTGTATCTTAGGTCACCGAACAGGACAATCAACTTGATCTTGCACCACCATCTATGGAATTGCAACGAAAATGCAGACGATGAAAGGGCGGTTAAGACCGTCCCAACCAAGGCTGAGGCGTCGTGTTTACATCCATTGGCTGGTCCTGAGCGCAACAGCTTCTTCGGTGTGTCAATGTGGTAACCATCGTCCGACACGAGCAACAAAACAGGATACACAATTGATACGTTGAGTTATATAGTACCGACAGATTCCCTACAGCTTGGCCCGAGCCATATCGTTCATCGGCCGACTCATCGCGACAGTGTATTGACCTTCTCTTTCCCTCGAGTTCCTTCCTTGAACAGCACGATTAGAGGCCATTCCCCTCACCGGCTTCTATCTCGTCCAGAGCAAGCTTCCAGCCTTGCTTCGACGGTCTATTGCTACAAGAGCTCGAGTCAAGGTCGCGGAGTGGGAAGACAATGTAGAATCGGAACAGTTTCGGAGGAGGGATGCGCAAGGCAAGTCTCTTGATATACTTCGAGCTTGGCGTATCTAGCATTCTGCTTGCTCTCTCTTGGTAATGATGGCCATCCGTCAACCCTTCATCTAATGTTTAAGTTGAGTATTTAAAACAGCTGGTTAACTGCCATTTGCTCAGCGTAACCCAACAGATGTCACCTGATACCAATTTTTGCGGTTTGAGCATGGAGCACGCGTGGTCAGGTTCTTGTAGCATCCTATGCCACTAGCGTCCACAGATTCATTAGCACTAGGTAGGTCTAGTACGATCTGCGTATGTGACTGTCAGCTGAAAATCCCGCCTTCGACTGGTAGTGTCATCCTGCCGTCATGAGCAAACCACGCTCTTAGGAGTCAGCCGGTGTTCTGGTCATGGGACCGTCCGTGGTTTTCAAAGTGGTTTTCCTAGTACTAGTTTCGCACTTATAATGGCTTCCTGTCTGCTAATTCATACAGAAACATGCAAACATGAGTACTCATTCGAGGTACTAACATTCGTACTCAAAGCCGTTAAGTTCCGAAGATAAGGATAAGTATCATCCCATCGAGGGTATCGCGAGTTTGGAATGACATATAATAACTATCTAAAACTGCATGTTATATTAAAACTAACAT
>JABCKB010001078.1:0-43714 GCA_013184455.1 Fusarium continuum
AGAAGTGTATGTTTTCTAATCACGGCCCAAGTTTATGCTGTGTATACCTAGCCTCAGCGGATAACAATCCGACGGCGCACCTGATCCGATCATCTCCGCGGAGGATACGGGGCCACTAATACTATCAATCAATTCCCCCGGATCTACGTCATCTAGGTCATGCATCCCTGTGACCAATACGATCGTCTGGATTGGGTTCGGTGGCTATCATATCGTGTGTCGACTTCTTATCGGCGCTCCAAGGCGACCAGAACGAGCACGTCAGCCAGTTCGAGAATTTTGTGATAAGAGTCACGACGGTGATCAAGCGTGGGTTCTCCGACCACCGAATACTCTAGCAGAATTACGTGGCAACTTCCAAGAAGAAGCAAGCATGAATGGTTCTTAGCATGACTCCTCATTCTAGGCTTGGGCTTATACACTGATAATGAGCTTCATCTCCTTCACCTATCCTATAGTATCTACAATACTATGCAGGGATCGCCAACTAGTTCCCCGGATCTTGCTTCCCCAGACAATAGACTTAACGTTAGCTCGGATTGCCGTGTCCTCGTTGAGCCTTGAGGGCCACACCACCCCTTTCATCGTCTAGTAAGCAGTGACATGTCCCGAGAACGCTCGTTTTCAAGCTCTCCGCTACCCTTATCTCGGTACCTTACCCAACATTTTACCAGTAACTAGGTGACCCTCCTATCGTATCTAGATTTCAGGTTGGCAATTTAATCGGCTTTAGTAAGCCCATAGCTCTATACATGAACCAAACCCTGGATTGATGAACCTCAACTGGACCCAGGGTGATCTGGAATCCAGCCTCCTGGCCCCATCATGTCCAGGTGCTCCAAAGGCTGTGCCCTTTCTATCCATGTCTGGCCCGTGTCCTCGTTACGTCCAGCATCGTGACTGTGGGCCAGTGATATATCGAGATAGCGCTGTCGTGGTTGTTAGCTTGTCAAGACCCAGACTTTATGACAGCTGTTGTAACTTACCCAGTCCATGTTGTTAGCTGCAGTATCCATCCAAGCCGGGTCAAAGTCAAGCCCCTCCGTCCCTATACTCGGGAAGCTCATGCTAGCTCCTGCGTCTCCTGTCAGACCAAAATCCAGGGGTTCATGTCCTGATGTAGATCCCGTCGATGTACCTATTTTGTTGTCAGCCCCTCTTTCATTTTTCACTTCTTGGTTGATAGTCCTACCTAGTCCCAGAGATGACAGCAATCCCGGGTCGCCTCCGATCGAACTCAGGGTGCTAGGACCTATTGACGGCGCCCCTAGCGAAGAGGATTCATTCTCAATACCAGCACTGGACGTAACTTGCTCAAGAAAGTTTGTCGGTTCTTCAACTGGGGCTCCGAGCTTAGCTAGCATGGTTGCCAGAGTATCTGCGGTCTTCTTCACTTCGGCTACGTCCTGAGCGACGTCTGACCAGATAAAGTGAGACCGTTTGATCATACCGATGAGTTCATCCTTGGTCGGCGTTGGCGTTGTCTGTGACATCCAATCGTAGTCGCTTCCAACTTCTGAGTAGTTTTCGTTCTTGACAACAAGATAGAGTACCATGGCAGCCATTAAGAAATCATGGACTGCAAGGGATGAGACGAACCAGCCATGCTGGCTCAAGACGTGACCTGGCTTACAAGCTTCCCAGATAACATGCTGATAATTGAGCAGCGATAGAGCGCCCTCGAGACATTGTCTGCGCGAATAGTCATGTTCACGTTGTGGAATTGCCTCTGCGAGATATCGTCGGTGCAAAACGCAGCGGCATTTGTTGTATATGGCAGTCAACCCGAAGCGCTGGATGAGTAGCATGGGTGGATCACCAACACACTCATCGAGTGGACGCACCATCATGAAGGCTGGAACGTTGCGCCATGTCTCCTGCAGTAGGTTATCGAGCTTGGTGACCTCGGCGTAGCTCGGCGGTGTCAAAGCATGAGCTTGGCGTGCTATCTGGCCAAAGACTCGAAGGATCTTTGTCTTGTAGATGGGATAGGTCATAGAAGTCCAGTCTGTAGATGGTCTACTCAGAGGTAACTCCACTGAACTCTCATCGAAATCGTCATCCTGCAAGTTTCGCGGCACTGCGGTATCCGTTTCGATGCCCTGGAGCATACTAGGAAGACCCATGTGGAACGAGACTAGAAGTTCGACTTGAATAGCCATGTTCCACATGCGACGGCGCATCTCTCCCTCAAAGGGGGAAATATTGGCCAACTTGCTTGGGTCTCTGTGAAGACCCATCTTGAGCATGAGACGTATGCACACGCCTGAGAGCACATAGCAGTTCATCTGAGCTGCGCGGTTAAAGAGAAAGTGAGACTCGACATAGAGCAGAAATGCTGGAAGAGTTGCCGAGGAGGGCTGCGTGTATTTTCCCCAGACTAGAGCCCATCCGGCACAAGCCTTGTAGTGACGAATCCTGTCCTGGGCGGGTAGGGGAGAGTCACCTTCGAGTTCACTCGAGTTGATAAATCTGTTGAAGAAGACGCCGAGACTGAGCATCATGAACAGTTGAGCTATCCAGTGCAAAGAGGCACTGCTAGGGTCTTGCCAGAATTTGGCATACTGCCTAGTGAAGGTCGGTCGATGAACAATGTCTGGTGCGTGTGAGCTACTTAAACGGAGAGTGTGGATGGGCTGTACTCACGTTGTGAGGGACTCATCGAGGCAAAATAGCGGGAGAGAAGTCTATCTGCTATATTTCGATCCGGCAGGCGACTCAACAGCTCCTCGAGGTTCTTTGGGCCCGCTCTCGTGTTCAATAGGAGTTCAGTAGAGTCAATCTCATCGGCCAGGATGTGATTCTCTTCCGTATCTTCAGGGTGCTCAAAGTAGCTCTTGAGATCTTCGATCTAGGTCATTGTGAGTACATGGTCTGACTATTTCAGGGCTCATGGTGAATACTCACATCCTCGAGCATCGCCATACAGTGCGTTGCACCGACATAGGTCGTCGCCTTTTCACCATGTACAACAAGACCATGCACCTCTGGACCAGTAACACCGCCATTGGCCGCTCCTGGGGTGCTTCCGACGTTTGCTGCTGTTGCTGGGAGTGTACCCTCAGAGTCCATCATCTCCCGCACCATACCCTCGAGGCGTTTTAGACGTGCTGACATGCCTTTGGCGGGGCGCTTCCTGTCAGGCTTTGGAGCATAAGCACACTGCGAGGCGCGGCCCTTTTTCGTACACTGACCGCATGGCTGCTCTCTATCACATTTGAGCTTTGAGTTGCGGCAGGGCGCGCAAGAGAGAAGAATGCGGGAGCGCTTCTGACGAGCTTCCGATGTTGATGACTGGTCGTTATCGTTGGGGCTAGACTCCAACTCCATGATAGGCGACGATGGTGTTTTTAATTGTGAAAAGGTGTTAATACTGATCAGAAAGCAATGAGAACGAAGAGTGTTTTGTATTGCTTCTAAGTTGTCTTTTACTGGAGATCAGAAATATGAGAGGGGAGTGCGGCCAAATGTAAGACGGAGCTCATAAGGTTGATGGTACTGTAGTTGGATTTAGATCATCAATAAGCGCCCAATCACACGCCACTGAAGGAATATCCCAGGGTCATCCTTCGCGAAGTTTACCTTGGATAATGATCATCACTAGTTGCTCTTGAAACAGGTTATGCAATAGAAGGACCCATTGGCCATGTCATTATGGCAATACCAATCGTTATTCTGGTATTTGCCTGGTTTTATTGTTGATGCTTGATTGGCAACTCCCTCAGTTGCGTGCATGAGCCTACCCTAGAACCTTAAAGGCAGCCCAGGTTGGCGAACAATCAATCTTGGTAGGGCTGTGTACATCGTAACTCGTAAATGCAGGTTTCCCCATTCCCAAAAAAGACCCCCAAACTCTTCTATGAATCCGGTGCACCTGGTAACCTCTCTATCACGTACTTGGCCCGCGCCACGCTCATGATAGGCACACCAGGAATCTTGCGTAGCCGTTGCTTGAGGGCCTTGTCGTTTGTGCCGACGATGTATATCCTGTTCTTCTGTACTCGATCCACCAGGCAGTCATCGGCATAGACGCCCTTGTGGTCACACTCGAGCCGCGTCCATCGCTCATCCCTCGCAACCCTCAGCGCCAGCCGGTACTTGGGCCCCAACTTCATGAGCTCGGCCATACAGCACGATGTGATGATGGGGTTACACTTCGCATAAAGACAATCCATCATGGAGTCGAGCAGGGAGAGCTTGCGTTGGACCGTATGACTCAGGAAGTTGGTATCGACGAGGACGTTGTAGGGCGGGACGAGGGCTGTGTTGTGCTGGAAGAACATGTTGCTGGGCATCTGGGGCGCTTCTCGGATGAGTTCGCCATTGATGGTCTTCTTCTCCTTCTCCTTCTGAGCCAGCTCAGCCTTGAGCTTGTTCTCCTTTAGTCGGGCATCGCGACGGCCGATAACTCGCTTCACCTATTGCGATTCGTAGTCAGCGTTTTGAAATTTGGGGAATTTTTGCGCCGCCTATCGATAAGGACACACACCTCTGCGAATTTGCGAGTCTTTTTCTGAACACCCATGACTAGTGGTTACTCGGTTTGGATTGGAAATCTGAGTCGCAGTTGTCTGGGTAGTATTATAGCGATGTTTTTTTCCTGGATTGTCGAGGGGTCATGAATTGATGGGGTATCTTCGGTGGTGTCGTTACTCTTTGACAGACGCAAAAGTTATCATAGTGACAAGATTTTGCCATAGAAGTGAAAAGCGGTGGCAGAAGTGGGGCACTGGGTTGCCGTCGCACCTTGGTTACGACGCACGGACCACATTTTCTGCTGCTCTCGACGCGTCTCTTTTCTCTTAGTCGCGTAAAGTGATTGATTGGCATACATACCTTACTCAAGCTTCAGCTGCATCATCAATTTATCTCCACAGCAAAGATGCCTACCCAAAAACTCGAAGAACGGGGCGAATCCTCAAACTCTGCCTCAAAGGCGGCTCTCAAGGCTTCTACAAATGGAACCACCAATTATGAGCTCCCGTGGTATGCCTCTCATAACCCTGCTGAGTCTGCTCACATCGCTCACTGATGGTATTCAGGGTGGAAAAGTACCGACCGGTTTTTCTCGACGATGTTGTCGGCAACACAGAAACGATTGAGCGACTAAAGATTATTTCCCGAGAGGGAAACATGCCCCATGTTATCATCTCCGGTATGCCGGGTATTGGAAAGACCACAAGCGTGCTGTGCCTAGCCCGGCAACTGTTGGGTGAATCGTACAAGGAGGCAGTCCTGGAGCTCAATGCCAGTGATGAGCGAGGTACTTTTGCTTACTTCTCTACAATGACCAACTAATTAACAAATCTAGGTATCGATGTTGTCCGAAATCGAATCAAGGGCTTCGCCCAAAAGAAGGTCACTCTGCCCGCTGGCCGCCATAAACTCGTCATTCTCGATGAAGCCGACAGCATGACCTCGGGCGCTCAGCAAGCCCTCCGACGAACCATGGAGATTTACTCCAACACGACACGATTCGCATTCGCCTGTAATCAGTCCAATAAGATCATCGAGCCCCTACAGTCTCGATGCGCTATTCTACGGTACGCCAAGTTGACGGATGCTCAGGTCGTAAAAAGACTGTTGCAAATCATTGAGGCGGAAAAGGTCGAATACAGCGACGATGGCTTGGCGGCATTGGTTTTCAGCGCCGAAGGAGACATGCGACAAGCAATCAACAACCTTCAGTCTACCTTTGCCGGCTTTGGCTTCGTTTCGGGCGACAATGTCTTCAAGGTTGTCGACTCACCTCATCCAATCAAGGTTCAGGCAATGCTGAAGGCTTGCTATGAAGGCAATGTTGATTCTGCACTGGATACACTCAAGGAACTCTGGGATCTGGGCTATTCAAGCCACGACATTATTAGCACCATGTTTAAGGTGACGAAAACAATCCCTACGTTGAGTGAGCATTCAAAGCTGGAGTTTATCAAGGAGATTGGCTTCACGCACATGAAGGTACTGGAAGGTGTGCAGACGCTGCTCCAGCTCAGTGGATGCGTTGTTCGGCTGTGCAAGATCAACATGGACCCCAAGCGATTTCGGTAATAGGATCTAGAGGGATGAATATCGGCATGGGTGCATGATTGGCGTTGGAGTTGGTATTTGCCAAAGCAAATGAGGGAAAAGATGATAAACAAATGTAATTTACACGGACGACTCGACTCAATGGTCATCGCTGTGATATATGTACGCCGTTATACCCCGAACAGTTTTAGTCAAGCTTTTCAGTGAGATATCATAGGTACTCGGTTTCGGCACCAAACGTGATCATTTCCCATCTCCCTTAAGGAACTCCTCTTCATATCGTTCCCATTTAGCCCTGTCTCCCATTAACCTCCGCTGCATTCTCACCCGGTGCTCATATGCTCTGAGCCGTGAGTCGGCCTCAATCATGGCTCCCGGTACCATGCCGCACATTTGTAAATACCTTGATGTGGTCAGTGCTTGGAAAGTACAGGAAGTGAGAAATTGGCCCTACACTTTGAATTGAATTGTCATGGACCGATATAAAGGTGACCAGACGTATCCGGCGGCACCCAAAACTGCAGCACCAATTCCCCATTTGATTGCACCTGCAACACCCCCTCTAGCGGCTTCCCAAGCGGCATCATTGGCCTCGTCGCTCTGCATAGCATCGTGAGAGCGCATGATGCCGGATTGGACAAGCCTTTATAGCGCACGATGCCCCTTATACCTTATTTCCGAGAGTCGATGAAATCTGCCGGGTTAAGAGAGTGATTGCGAGATGAAAGCAGGGGAAAATTCCCAACCAATATCAGACGATACGTTCGTGAGCTTGCAAAAGAAGCCCGAAGTCCGCTTCCATGACATAACTTCACCAAGTGTGGCGCGAGCTCTCACCAGCCACACCATGGCACCAAGACTCGGCTGAACATCGGGCCCCGACCTCGCGCCCCGCTATAGCGGATTGCTCATTTATTGGAATTTTTCTCAAGCTGCCACCTTTATTTCTTCCACACTTTTCTAAGGACAAACAACAACTTCCGGAAACGAAGATGACACGCAAGCAATAACCAATGACCATGAGTACTTGGTTGCCTAGTGTCGCAAGGTCCTGTGCTTCTTCCTTTTCCTCTTGAAACATCTGCTGGATCTGTCACTTGTTTTCCTTTCTACCTGGTGTGGAAAAAGTGCTCTTCAGCTCCTGTTTTTTTGCCTGCTACCTACTACAACCACTCTTACTTTCACTTGTCGCAATTGAGCAAAGTTGCCCAAAATGGCTGACAACGTTATGGCCGCTTACTGGGAGCTCCCTCCCGTGTCTCGGTAAGTCACTCTTCAGCCTTGTATTCCCAAGTACAATCAATACTAACTATTCATCAGGAGCCTTGTTACTGCTACAGTGTTGACGTCCATTGGCTGCATGGTCAAGATCTTGCCAACGATGCTTCTGATCCATCATCCGTTTTATCTTTGGATGTTCCCTCCTCAGATCTGGCGCCTCGTAACCTCTTTCTTCATCGAACTGCATCCACTCAATCTGCTCTTCAACGCGTTTTTCCTCTACCGCTACAGCGTTCAGATGGAGACGGGAAACACTCGTTTCCCGCGCAAGGTCGATCTCGTCTACTACATACTCTTTGTATGCTCTGTAATTCTGGTAAGCTTTTGTCTACACAATTGTGCTTTGCTACTTGCCCACGTGTCCCTTTCAAAACCCCCCTCATATATCTGCCCGGATAGTGCTTTGCCTCTACAGCTATCACGGTTCCTGGAAATGAGGAAGATCACCCCTGCATCTCGGATCACCCATCATTCGCATTTCCGGGTTGGTCTGCGGTGCAGGCATGGTGGGATGTCTAAATGGATGGCTCGTGTGATCCTCAATTCACTCGAGTGGTTTTTTAGCTCCCTACATCTCTATATCATAGCAATAAAAACATTTTACATCCCAAAACCCGTACCCGTATGTCTTGTGCTTGTACTGAGGTTAACGACGTCGCTAGATGATCGACTACCTTGCCGGCTTGACAAGCTTCATGTATTTGAACGGCCTCATCCTTGCCATGGTATATACCACGACTCAGGATCAGCGAGGACAGAAGACCCAGTACCTCGTCCTCACCATCCCGGCACAGGCTCTGCCCGTGTGCATGATCGTTGTTACTGCGCTTATGTCAGGGCCTTCCAAGGCACTAGTCGAAATCGAAGGTCTTCTCGCTGCTCATCTGTACGACTTCCTCACCAGAATCTGGCCCGAGTTCGGCAATGGCCCCCGACTCCTGAGGATACCTGCTTGGCTTGAACGTCTCGTACAGACGCCTAGGGTCCTCCCGAGAGGCTTTGGTACCGCTGTTCGACCTGGCAACTCTGCCTCTACTGGCAGCAGCACTGGTGTCAACACAGGCCCCTTACCAGACTCGTGGCGGACTCGTGGCCCTGGCCATCGACTGGGCTGAAATATGCTCATCACTCATGGTCATTTGCATTGTGTACAATAAGATAGAATAATGATTATCACTATAGACTCCTGCGCCGTGCCATGTGTATCATAACGATCTAGAGGGCACGTTGCCCAGACATTGCTTCCCAAACCAAAGAACTCCGAACTTGACATCCAAATGTATCCGTAAACCACCATTGCAGCTATGTGCCTCGACGAACGTGAGATGTCACCCATAAACACGACTGTTGCCGCTCAGCATAGGAGACTTGTTCGCCTCTCGCCTTTTGAGGTAGTCATCATTGAATCCAACCGGTGCATTATCGGCCATGACGGCGCCTCCACCTAGAGGTTTGTCCTGGAACCGAGGGTCTAGTACAGCCAAGGGTTTGGAGATTCTTAACTCTCGTTGAGGATCAGCACTTAATGCTGAAATCGGTGTTGCTGATACCATATTGATTTCTGGAGGGGGGGGAGCCTGCTTCTTAGGGATAATGAGTTTGTGCAGGGATGGAAAAGATAGCGAGGGCAGCCTTGGTTTGGCTATTTGAGGGTTGGGTACAGGAACTGCAACAGCTTCTGGCTCAGGTATCTTCTCCTGTCGAGCAGGCGACGGGTTACGGCTCGAAATTGTACCACTCGATGAGGCGTCTGCGCCAAAATGATCCGTAGCATTCAGATACGTTTGCAGGGCATACGAATCCGGAACGTGGGCCTTTCGGGAGGTGGTGGCAATGTGTGGTTCGGGGAGTTTGCTGACAACCCGTGGAATATATGCTGGATGCGTTGGAAGAGCCGCATTAGGACCATTGCTTTTTGAGTGTGGTGCATAGTGATAGCTGACAGGTGGATGCGAGTTCATAATGTCTCGTTCAATGGAGTCGTGATGTTGTGCATTGGACATGGTACGAACGTGGCCACGTGTAGGATCATGAACAGGCGGTGGACGCCGGCCGAGAGGGTCGTCTCGAAAATATGATGACTTTTGAATGCCATACATAATAGAACGGTCGTTCATCGGGGCATCAGGTGGCGGCGACTCGATCTTGATTCCTGCTCCACGACGCTGTCGGCTTCGACGACAATACATGAAGAGAAGCCAGGCCATACCGGCCAGGCCCAGACCGCATCCTACTGCGATGCCTACAATGGTGCCGGTGGTCATGGAGCCAACAGGGGCACCTCCATCACCTGGGAGTGTCTCGTTTGTAGTGGGATCGGTGATATTGGCGAGCGAGGATGTGAATATTGTGTTACTAAGGCTGATAGCGTCACCCTTCTTAGGCTCTTGAATGCAACCGGCTTTCAGAGCCACCAGAACTGAGAAGGTGTTAACGGGTTATGTTGACGAGTAAACAACGAGAAGATGACTAACAGTTTGCAAGGTATTTTTGGTCCGATGTAGATTGCAAGCAGCTGATACATTCCTTGTAGCTAGAGCTCTTGATGATAGAATCTTCTGCTTTGCAATAGTCGAGCCCATTGCCGCTGTTTGCATTTACTAGAGATGTCGTCAAAGCATCCTCGAGGGATCCGCATGAGCTTTCGATGTTGCAAGGGGAGTTGATGGTCCCTGAGTCCACCGCATCGGGGTAAGAGTAGAGGCAAACATCAAAAGCATATCGAACGTTGTCTGTAGTATTACCGGTTAGTATACATAATATCATGGTGTGCGCTGCTGTGCATGACTTACATAAGAACCAGTTCACGTCGCTTTCTTCTTTCCATGTAGCCTCACTCTTCTGAAGACAATTAAGGCAGTTCTTGAACCTGATACCGCGCCCTGATTTCGAGTACTCTTCGTCTTCGCATACAATATCAGAAGAGTTTGTTGTGGAGGTGCTGGCGTCATTAAGAGTAGAATTTGAGCCGTCGGAACAGAGAGCTGTGCACTCAGAGTCGGGTGTTACCCGAAGAGCAAGAACATGAGGCAGAAGAAGAGCCAAGTTGCTCAAAGCCCAGGGAGCGGTCCGCATGCTTGATTATTTATATGAGGATGAATTGCGTCGGAAAGAATGATGTTAGAACCGCCAAAGAGGTTATGGGTCGGTCAAGGTAATGAGCCAAGCATGACAGGCATCGATTCGTAAGAGGTTGGATCTCTCGGCGCCTGTATATTTGCGAGAGAATATAGATCTTGTTTGTCTTTGAATCGAAACGAGAATGTCGGTTTCTTAGCCTCGACAAAAGATGCGACGATGGTACAGGAAATGCTTTCAATGAAAGCATGTGGGCATCAAGATAGTTTTATCAGAAGGGATTCTAGCCATGTAGATATGGAGGCGGCGGGAAAATCTCCAAGGACTTCATAAGCATACATGGTTCTCATGCTTTAGCGTTCCTATCTCGGGCCAGATCTTGGTAGTGTTTTTAGACATTGTTGTTTCATAGGGCAGATAGTCGCTTGTCCACGACAGAGAAGTGCTAGAGTGTGCCATCCCAGAATAGAAACCTCAGAAGCAGGGATGTAGCTGGAGCCAATGGGCTCTCACGGTTTGGGGTATTGCTGCTCGAGGCCACCTGACAGCTACCAATCAGGGACTAGGAGTATGCTCTTTAGGCGGCTACACGCAAAACTTTCAATGCGCAAGGGTCGAGAGGGGCATAATGGCGTGTCAAGCAAATCAAGACGCGCGGAAGAGCTTTGCAAACGCCGGCCAGTTGTGCGGCCAGGTCTCTCTCGATCGTGCTTGGCTGGGGAGGGTTAGAAACATGCAGATGTTGATTGATCTGTTTTTGAGGAACGGCGGGGTTGACAAGAACTACCTAGGAAAGGTAATCGCCATTGTGCTCAGGATGAGAAGGATTGGGATTTCAGATGCCTAGATGTTTACTATTACATTATAGTACGTCTCTATTTTTCCCCCTCCAGTTGGTTCGTGGCAGCAAGCCTTGTGCTGGAACCAAGTGCTTTTCTATTCGTTTGGATCCCGCGATAACGACATAACTTGGTTAACTATGGGCTCAGCTACAGGAGTAAGATCCCTTGGCCTGCTCGGTCTGACACTAAGTTAGCTGACTGTTAAGCGCTCAGATTGCCGCAGACGCGACTAGCCCGCCGCCAGGGCCAGGCTAAATATTTATTCCTCGCGTGGCCGCTCTGATGCCCAAATTAGTAACATCCACTCTGTCGCTATTGAGTTAGCGATGTGACTGTGATAACAGCTGCAGATGTGCAGTAATAAGCGGGTGTGGGACCTCTCCATCCGCGATTGGGTGAAGTAGTCGTTGGGCTGCGATTATGAGACACTCCAACCTTCGTCGAAATGAGGGGATCGGGATGGTGCTTTGCGCCGTCGAGTTTTTGACAGCCCTGAAGGCGTCAAACATCGTTCGATTTGGTTTATTTAAGTAGTTGATGCCCTATGCAGTAGACTCTTTGGCGTTGCTCTCATAACATTGCTCTCAATGAAGATGATGCTGCACGATATTCGAAGGCACTGGTTCGTTGATTAGAGTCTTCAGATACTGACAAAGTCCAAGTCCAAGCATATGGCATTTTGCTGCAGAAAACAAGGCTTGGAAGTTTGTTGCGGACTCTGTCAACGAGTGTTAGCTTTCGAATTCTTGATGTACCAATGAGGGATTAACACCGGTTCCCATTTACTGTGTGCTTTGAGGATCAAGAGATGCGTGATTTTCTATTGACCCTTTACGCAGCACACGAGAATTGAAGTCGACATTTCTTGTTGATTGTGTTGGATACATTTATGTTAGTTCTTGTATTGGCATTGTTTGATCTTGTTCCATCTCCCTTCTCCTTTTTTTACCGTGAAGGCAAGCATCTCGTACTCTACCGAAGTACTAAACACTAAGAGTTGAAATTTGGCAAGACAGGATTGAACTCTCATAGGTGTTTCAGGAGGGCGGTGATTTGAGCATCTTGAACTGCATCGCGGGAACCTGAGTTGAACTTTGAATAACAAGAATGTCTGGCACTCACCTGTGCTCATCTGTTTGCCTCTTCTCGATTGTGTATTTCTACAAATAAAACAGACTTGTTATCGTGATCCGAATAACATAATATGAATCTGGTCCCAGTTCTTTGTCGCTTTTGAGACTCAAGTGAACGTGGAAGTCGAATTTATAATATGTGATTAGGTGATTATTTGGGTACAGTAACGGATCAATGATAAGCAGTATAGATATAGTGCAAGCATCTGACGTTCATTCTTTTTCTCCTTGACCACTATCATGAACTCGAACACCCGAAAACGAGCCCGAAGTAGTTGTGGGTGAACGGTGCCTGAAAATGAATTTACCCGGTAGTCAGTTGATCCTCTATGCTGGGAACGACGGTCTTGTCATGTATCATTTTCTGGATGAATTAACGCTGAACTACAACGTAAAGCTGGGGTCATTCAAAAAGGCTTTTTCTTTTTCTTCTTCTTCAATTAAGAAAAGCAATCAGGCTTGGTGGAAGCTTCGTCATTACCCCATACAACGTAATGGTCTCAATGGCTCGATGGCTTGGGTTTACAACTTGACAGCTTCATCACAACAGAATATTTACTCAGTACCTCTGCGTATCATTCACACATCCAGCAGGATAGTAAGGACGCTTATTTAATGGAAAATAAATAAGCGGTATATTCAGCCCAGAGTCCCGAGGGGTAAATGACTTTGAATTAATACTCGCGTTATTATGGTTTCAGGTCCAATCGTTACCCGCGGCTCCGGTGGCCTTGAGCGCACATTGGTGGCATACTTGGAAATGCTCAGCTTCTAGGGTTCAACCCCGCGATGATGGCCTGATCATACAGACAACGACCTATGCGCGTTTGCATCGGTGTAGCTTTTGCTGTGGACAGATTGAAAGCTGAACTGTATCTTAACCAAGCTTGCAAAACAACCCAGACGAGGAAGCGAGCTGTATCCTGCGGGCACGAAACCTCCAACTGCCTGATTGCTTTGCCCAAATATGCTCTCATGCAGCGAAAGACAGCGTGAGGTAGTGTCGGATTGCTCTATCATTGGGTGACCATATTTTCTGCCGCAATAGACGAATTGAGGATTGCCATTTCGCGCTTGAACCGAGTTGTCGGAATCCAATTATAAGAGACCGCCCCTCAATGGATTAGCATAGGGCCATAGGTACAGTAGCGTTAACGGTTGACGTGTGATGTGACGAAGATAAAGAGAAATCTGACGAGTCACTCTGTTGGTTGTTGTGCACTATCCTGGACAATGTCATATGATTTCCGCAATAGTTACTTGACTGAGGTTGGTTGGTATTGTCTGAGTTGTCAGCATGGCAAGGCAAAATTCAAGGCACTACGGAGTAGGTAACCCACCATTGTTGTCCAAGTACGCAGCTGCACGATAAACATGTAACGCTACTCCCTAATCGTGGGGAAACACGAATACCAGGCTGTCACTTGTCACTGTTGACTTCTGAACTGAGGCTGATTTCGGCATCTTGTTAAACTTGTGGGGCGGGATCTAACGGCTTAATGATCAGGCTGCGGATACAGCCCGTAGATTACTTCTCCCTTCTCCCTTCTCCTTCCTCTCCCCCCTTTCTCTTTACCACAGTTGATTGAAGAACCAGCTCTGGCCCTGACGAGAGCCTCGTGCAATAAAAAAGAAGCTTGAAGAATGCTTCTGTAATCAAATGCTTTTCTCTGTATACTGCGATGCAAGTTATCTTGGTTATGACGCTGACATGAACCTCAAACGCCAGGTGTCAAGCATGTGGCGAGCTGCAAGGCGTCGCGAAGATAAAACAATGACACCCGCCAGCTACAGAGGTGGTCTACTAATCTGCCTTATTTACTGAGGTAGAAGTACGGATAGGTAGTACTTTTATACCTGTTGACAGGGTGAAAACGTACGCACTTTGCAAGTATGCGGAACATACAATACATGACCAGGAAGATAAATGAGGCCTTGCTGCTTGCATCGACGAGATTGGATGTCATAGGAGTGATCACCACCCCCCCGGTACGCCATTTAGAGAAAACCCCATTTTCGGTGCAATATCATACAAGCCCGTTGGATTGGGACCTCGCTTGGTAGAATGTGCAGGCGCCTTAGGAAACGCCCGCCCACCTCATGTACCTTACTGGGGAAGTTTCCTCGTGAGCTTCTGGGAGCAGTCACAATAAAGCTCAGCAACCAGTTGAAGTGGGAGGAAGCGCTGGAGTTGGGATCATCACGAACAAGGCCCCCCGGAATGGGCCCTAGATGGAGGGCCCCCTGTTCCTTGTCAAGCCCCATTCAAAGCGCTTAATGGACGTCCCTGGTTGGGCTCTAGTTTCTACAGCCGCACCTTGTTCCCGCTGACCGTTTCTCCACCGTCTGCCTCATGGCCGACCATCACATTATCCAACAAATGCACATATGCTCAGCGCTATGATGGGCCAGGACTGACCACAAAGTGGCAGCTAACACAACCAACATACATAATGTCGTAGCCAACAACCAAAAACCATTGCAGGGGGGCTCGGTGGCATTTCCAGCCTCCATCTTATATCGCTTTGGCCCGGCGGCCTGCACTAAATTCGGTCCCCTCCGCTTTTAGTGTCGTGAGGTCGCTTTCCCTTCTTCTCTTTCGCTTACCCACCTCCTCCGATCCCTCATCGCAAATGTTTCGCTGTTGATTTCGTCTTGCGTATTGTTCTTCGCTTGTGTTTCGATTCTTTCGTCGTTGTGGCCACGAGATCGTTATTGAGGTCCCAGTTCTGAGCCTTCAAGGCGTTGTAAGGCTGGAAAGGCGTGTTTCTATTGCGGGGTCAGATCAAAAGTCGCAGATATGAGAATTGGTTGCTTGCAGTTCGCGCCCCAGGTGGGAGATGTCGACAACAACCTAAATCGCGCGGACGCCGTCTTGTCAAGAGCGAACCCCGATGACTTGGATGTCTTGGTCCTACCCGAGCTGGCTTTCTCTGGTAATCATTCTGTGGAAAACCTGCCCTTTCCTTGGTGATGCTAACACTCAGAAAAGGGTACAACTTCAAGTCGCTCCAAGATATCACTCCATTTCTCGAACCATCTGGCTCAGGCATCACGTCTCTCTGGGCTAGGACAATTGCTCTGAAGTACAACTGCGTTGTCACTGTCGGATACCCCGAAAAAGTCGATGTTTCACCAAAATGGCCTACCGGACCCGAATACTACAACTCGGTTATCGTCGTTAATGGAGATGGCGAGACTATCGCCAACTACAGAAAGTCCTTTCTGTATCAGACCGACGAGACATGGGCGCTTGAAGGCAACCGTGGATTCTACGACGGCTTCATTCCTGGACTCGGAAACACCAGCATCGGCATTTGTAAGTAGTCAACAAGTGGTTAATATTCTTTGACTAACATATCAAAACAGGCATGGATATCAAGTTTGTGCTTACTACCCATAGTATCGAAATGATTGTGCTAACAGGAACTAGTCCGTACAAATTTGAGGCACCTTGGCACGCCTTTGAGTTTGCTTTCCACATTCTAGAAGTGGAATCAAACCTGGTCATTGTTTCCATGGCTTGGATGACCAGAGAAGACCCGCGACGGTTTACTCGCATGCCTAATGAACCCGATATGGAAACATTGACATATTGGGTCACACGGCTTGAACCTCTCATTCGCTCAGATAACCAGGATGAGATTGTTGTTGTCTTCTGCAATCGTTGCGGAAATGAAGACGAGGTTTTGTATGCCGGAACCAGTGCAGTCATTGGAATTCATGATGGAGAGGTCAAAGTCTACGGTCTCCTGGGGCGCGGAGAAAAAGAGCTGTTGATCGTCGACACCAATAACTCGCCCTACGCCAAGCTTGTGTATCGGCCGGAAACTGGAGGCTCCGGCATGGAAGCTCCTGGCCATCTTGAACAACCAAGCAAACCGAGCGATAACACCAAAGATAAGAATGGTTCGAAAGCTGTATCAAGCGAAGATTCCAAGGAGGCCCCATCTGGCAACCCCAGCCTTGGATCCTCTACTGGAAAAGAGAAGCCCAAGTCGCCCACTGCACCACTACCGCCGCCTCCTCAGCTTCCCGAAGACTTGGCCTTGGATTCCCAGAATAGTTGGACAAGAAAACGACACCCACCGGATATTACTATACCCAAAGCGCAGGCAGTGTCAAATACCAACTCGGCTCGCTCTCCTGGGAACGACAGTCTCAACATTCCGACACCGTCAGCTCCCAGCCCAACGCCCATGGCTATTCGACCTCGGCTGATCATTCCCGAGTCTCCTCCAATCCTCCCGCACCAGTATCCCCCGGATCATCCCATCAGCGCCGCATCGTTGATGTCAGAGAGATCAATCCGATCCGTCAAGTCAGACCAGTCTGAAGCTTCAACAAAGACTGTTCGCACAAATCCTCGACCACCAGAAGAGAGCACGCCTTATCCAGACAGTGGTGCGCCTTTAAGTGGCTATCCTGCAAATTTCTTTCCTTCAGAGAAAGTAATCTACGGCGGCCATGTCACGATTGAAAGCGCTGGACCCTTCAGCCCGAATACCCCGTTTGAAGACATCTCGCCCATCTCGCCCGAGCAATACTATTGGCGGCCATCTGAAAATATGATGCGAACACCACTATCTGCTGGTGGCTGGACACCTGGTACGCCTATTGGAAGAAAGCCCGAACCATTTCCCTGGCCAGCTATCACAGGAAATGCGCACCCTCCAAACAATAGCAGCACAAAAGACCGAGCAAGGGACAATGCGACCCCCAGGGATTTTCGAAACATTCCGCAATCTCCTCAGTCTAACTCTTCATCAAACCGAACCACCAAAAGCGAAAGATCTGCGCGCTCGGGATCGTCCGTCAATTCCAAAGGTACGGTTCAGGGCTCCGTAAAAGAAGACAAGTCCCTGGCGCGACCGGCTTCTCCTAAGTCTCGAAATGCCAGCCGTTCAAGAATGCACGAAAGGACTGGCTCGGCACTTGGTGACCAAGAAACCAATGCTGCAATTTCACTGCACCTGGAAGGCATTTCTCTGCGAGCTGAATCCGCCAGCCGAATGCGCGCAGGTTCTGCTGCTGGCACTCCTGTTGGCGAGCGAGTTCAGTCTCCCCAATCTAGGAACAGTAGTCGTACTCGCCTTGGTGAAACTGTCAGCCTCCAACCTGAACAGCATACGATCCGCATTGCTGCAAGCCCTAGCATTCTTAAAGAAGATCAGCGGAATCACTATCAGTCCCTATCGCGAGCAGCATATCATCAGAGGAGCAACTCGTTTGTGTCGAACCGAACCCCTGCTCCCGAAGATAATCGTTCTGGTACCCCCAAGTCGGCAATCGACGTGGCCCGCCCGGCTTCGCGTGCTGCTAGTCGAGGCCGAACGCCTGGGCCAAAATCATCTCCGACAAATGGCGTTGTGGATTCGGTTTTACCAACTGCTGATCGAACATCGTCGGCAGACTCGACTAGAAACGACAGACTTCATAGTCGGGTTCATCAACACGGAACCGGCAATAGACAGTCTCGGACTGGTAGGAATTCATCCACCCATAACGGACGCCGTCGGTCCAATGAAGGAGTTACAGAGGAGTTTGAAAGGGTTGAGGCCGTTATCTGCCCCAACTGCCCAGTACATGGTCGACGATCTACGTGCAACGGGGAACAGACCACGAATGTTCCAGCACCTGTAACACGATCGCCACCCAGATCTTCTCCCACTCCAAGGCCAGCTTCAAGCGCTGGTCTGTCCCGACACCTGCAGCCTGAGTCGGTAGAACCTCGCCGGGCATCGTCAGGTGACACTGACCAACTGATCTTGGAGAACCCTATTCTCGATCTGAGACATGAAACTCAACCATCTTCCCAGAACGAGGCGGCTGAAGCCAGTGACTGCGGGTCTTTTTCAGAAACGCTTCAAACCATTTCAACTCCTGGGCAGTCTCCCGCTACGCCTTCCTTCAATCCATCTACACCCAAGGCAATGATACTCAACACCAACGACTTGGAGGTTGAACCTTTATTCAGCGGCAGTTTGAATGGCCCTGAGAAAACACCGACAGCCCGGTGTGCTGAAGTCGCCACCCAAAGCACATCCAATATATCTCCAAGCTCCGTGGCATAATTGCCTGCCACGGCATCAACCAAGCACATACACATTCTTTAACCACAAACTCTTGGTTACCCCCCATTTTCACTACTGCATGGATGGGTTGATTAGGACTCTGTATGGGTACCTGCACGATTTGACACGAATAGGATAGGTGGCACGGGAATCTGGAACATTGCTGCCCTCACGAGTAGCTGGCAGCTACGATACCATTGATGTTCTGCTTCTGGGAGTTCTTTATGTTGTTAGTGGAGGATTTCGGGATATTATGCTCATTATCCCTCATGGTCGATGGTTCAGTATACTTTGGCTACCCAATCTTACTACATCCGACCTGCCTCCCACATTTATCTATTTATTTACGTTCCGTTTGTTAGATAGCATTGGGATAAAGACTTTGGGAGTTTGCGTGCTGGAGTTCCGTAGATGAGAACCATTTCTTTCAATATGAAGTCACATACTTTACACCGAACACTGTACGTGACGCGATGTCAAAGCCCGCTCATTTATGCAACGGGCATGTATTATACTTACATTACCGATATCCAAATCACAGTCGGTGTTGGGCCAAGAGTTCAAAGTGCACACTGTTTCCAGCTCTTATTTTGGAATGCCTTCTTTACAGGGCCTAAGAACACGACACCAATAAATGACCTAACAAACCGAAATTGTTTGATGCGCTTGTACTTTAGATCCCTTAAAAGCAACACCAAACACTCCGGAGAGGGCTCACCACAAGACCCGCAGCTTCGCCTTAACCACATGATTGCGCTGGGTCTCGATAGGCATTTTTATTTTGCCATCGTGAGGGATAGAGCAATCACTCCCGCGGCTCTATATTGGGCTGCGGGTACAGCTGCGCAGGGCGTCAAGTTGGTTCTACGCTGTCCTCGGCCAATTCACGGACAGAATACGGCTGCTACACAACCAACCGACCACTACCCAAAGCCATTCCAACCTTACGATACGGCCGAGTACATTTTGCTCGCTGTCGAGGACAATCTTGGGTTCACACGACCATTGCAAATGCCAACTTCCAGCTTTTTCCATTGGAGGGATTAAGGATGGGTTGATAAACAAGAAGCGAGTGACTTGGGCGTCGTCGACTTGAGGTTTATTGATCAGGCATAAAATGTCCAATGAGAATATATTATTCTAAGATACACTTTCGGCTCGTTCCTTAGGGCTATTCTCCGTATTTCCGAATAACGATCAATCGCTTTCCCAATTGGGCAGGACATGATTCGTGATCTTGATGTTAGGGTGATGAGGGACTTTGTGATGACAGTGAAATTGCAGATCATTCGACAGGGCTCATTCTCTCACAGAAATACGAGTGAGCGTATTGCTGCAAGCAATTGAACAACAAGTGGCTCTCAATACAAACCGTAACGGTAGATCGCCGGCCCCGGGAGACCTCCGCTGGACTCGGCAGCCCGCCCGGACAGGGGTGTTTCTGATCGGTGATTGGTCCTGTAGCCGCCGGAGCTTGTGTGAAAGACTAGGGGTCCATGCAGAGACCCCACGGCTTGGAGAGAGGGGGCTGGATGGTGTGCAGTGATATCGATTCTGAGTGGTTGGGCCCCTCACTTCTGTTCCCTCTCAGAGCTTGCCTCGGCACCAACGCACCGTAGTAGGGTGAGGATGCACACCGCGTCCTTTGCCGTTGACCAATCCTGGCCGTTTGATGCTGTGATGGGCTTCCCGTTCGAGTGCCACGGTGCTGTGCGTCTTCATCTTCCAATTGTGTCTTCCGCCCCCAGAGTGCTCCATGCGCCAATCAATGTCCCGCGCGACAAAGAGATGCATTGTCGGGGATATTCAAGAACCAGCGGCTGCACTCCCCCGTCACCGCGCCATTGCAACTCATCACTCGCATCATTCACTCACCCTGTTCCCTAAAACATAGCCATTATCGAATGTTCTGATCGCTTGCAACCAACCGCTCTGTCTGTCTGCAGTGCTGCAGCATCATCCACCGTTTTCACACATTAGTTCAGGCACGACGGGTATATATCACATCACATCTGATGGGCGGTTCGACTTTGTCTCATCTCTTGTTATAAGAGCGCCACGATCATCGCTCTCACAACCCTGAGCGTCCGGCGTATCAAAAAAACCAATGCATTGACCTGTGCCGGCACCTATGTGACACAAAAGAATCTTGCTTCCCTAAAGGTCCCCGATCAGGTCGAGTCTGTCCCGAAACCTGCGGCCTCAATTTCTAGCCTGCAGCCCACGAGCTGGCCACGTTCTTCTCTAGCAACTGTAATTCTTTTACGATGAAACTGCCAACCTTGATATCAACTTGGGGCTTCCTCAGCCCCGTCGCCGCCATATTGGTCGCAGACAAATCACCGTGCGGGACGCTGTGTGGTAACGTCCTTGATGCCACAACGTCCGACGATATCGTCTGCCAGGAAGACGACTACAACAGCGGCGCAGGAATCGTCTATCAGCAATGTATCGCATGTCAGCTGGGCAGCGACTATTATACGAAAGATAATGAGACCGATCAGCAGTGGCTGCTCTGTGAGTTGGCTCATCTGTCGCTACTCTTACTGATCACGGCTAACATGAAGTGACACCCTCCAGACAACGTCCGTTATGCAGTCTCATATTGTTTGTTCGGGGTTCCTGGTAACAAAAAGATCATCAACACTCCTTGTTTAACATCGTAAGACCCCATGGACACGCCCGTAACCGAGTCGGAGCTGACGATGTTAACAGAAAAGCCTGTGGGCCATTCCGCCAGGCCGTCGAGTACAAAAATCTATCCTCGAATATCGACAGCTACGAGTACTGCGATGACTGGCCGGTGCACGACACACTTGACTTTGACGGATGCACAGACTGCCTGCGGGCAGGCGACAACAACTACTTGGCTAACTGTAAGAGCCTGTTGTCCAATCAAGAACCCTTATTTAGGTGCTAATAAGTCATAGTCATTACACTCCTTCAAGGTGGATGTGAGCAGAAGCCAGAACCGGGCCGTGAAATCTCCTTCGATGGAAGCGTCTTCTCGCAAGACGTGGTAAACATCACGGAACCTACACCTGTTGCTTCGTTAGATCCGGACTGGCTTGACCAGGGTCCCATCAGTCTAGGTGCCAAGGTCGGTATCGCCGCTGGGGGTGTGGCTTTGATCTTGTTCATCCTTGGTTTCTGTATCATCTGGCGCGGCAAGAGGCGGAGGAGGGCATTCCTACGACAACTCGAGATCCGACCCCGTCCCAAGGGCGGTTGGCCGACCCCATTGCACATCTCCAACGACATGCGAGAGACACCCTTGAGCCAAAAGC
The DNA here is from genome assembly GCA_013184455.1 of Fusarium continuum. Classification (NCBI taxonomy): domain Eukaryota; kingdom Fungi; phylum Ascomycota; class Sordariomycetes; order Hypocreales; family Nectriaceae; genus Fusarium; species Fusarium continuum. Next base: position 21,723 of record JABCKB010001078.1, read on the forward strand.
CACTCAGAAGCTGGGATGAATCGCCAGTCAGTGCTCGATCCGAAAAGACATTCCCAAGATACATCTCTCCCTACGGCTCTCAGTTCAGCAGCCCGGTCAGCGCGACCGAGCTACAGCTGGCCCAATGGCCTGTCATGAACCCCAATCAACAGACATATCCGCCTATGCCAAATCATTCATCGAATCCCCACCTGTATCCTGAGATGTTTCCTTCCATGTATAAACCTGACCCAAGCCCCTCAGGCTCCCAGATCGGGGTAGCCTTGGGTGGAGACGATTCGTCACTCAACACACCTCAATCGAAAGGCAAGGATCGAGACGAATCTTACGAGATGTATCCCGTGGACGGCAGAACGCATGGTGCCATTGGAATTTACCAGCCTGAACACCTCGAAAGATCATATGCACAACACGAATATTTCGACCACGGGAACGTACACTATGGCCCGGCACATCAAGGTCAAGGGCACGAATATGATGATGATGTATATGAGGATGGTATAAGGAGGAGAGGACAATAATAGCGGATGTGAGGATGAATTAGCGCACCCACGCTTTATGTATCTTTGAATATTGGGTGCTTGGAGTTTGATGGCGGGAATACCAATTTCATTTTACGATTATGCTTGATATATGCAGTTCTTCCCCTGGTGAATGTAGCTCATCTACCTACGATGTGCAGTGCGGTCTATGGGTGCGCCTCTGCCTTAGTAGTTTCCAGTGTTGAAAGAAATGTGTAAGTTTTATTCATGCATAGAAATCCAAGGACGTAGGCACGTGTGGCTTGATCAGTGGTTTGGTAAGTTGGGTAACCATATTTGACCTAGTGTCCAATTGCCGCCACACACCGGTCGCAGCTTCCTTCCGGCCCCCACAATGAAATCCGCCCAGAGGAAAAAAAAATTTGGAAGCTTCCAACCATCACACCGGGCAAGACACCGAGGAAATCAACGACTCGATCCTTCCGTTTCTTCCCTCCTGTCGCAAATAAGCACCTGCCGCGCTTGGCCCGGTATATCACACAGATTTCAGAAAAGGGAAATCACATTTCAGACAAAATGTCCAAGGACGTCGCGGTCGTGAAGAAGACGACAACAGAGGAGGACGAGTACACAATCAAGCCTCAGGCGACCACGCCTTCCCTTGACACAAGCCAGTGGCCTCTCCTCCTCAAGAACTACGACAAGCGTGAGTCTCCTTATGAGTTTCTTCTCTTCGAACCAGCATTATTTATTCTTCTGGGGCTCCCTTGACGTTCAATTGATTGCCTCGTTTCAAGGTTCAAGGACTAACTTGTAATCTTCAAATCTTGCAGTTCTCGTCCGAACTGGCCATTTCACTCCCATCCCCAATGGCTGCTCTCCTCTGAAGCGCGACCTCAAGCAGTACATCAGCTCTGGTGTCATCAACCTCGACAAGCCATCTAACCCTTCCTCTCACGAGGTTGTCGCTTGGGTTAAGCGCATTCTTCGGTACGAAAATTTCAAATCTACTCGCTACCGCGTCAATGCGCGTGTTGAAATAACCACTAATGGTGCTTTATCTATAGATGCGAAAAGACTGGTCACAGCGGTACTCTCGACCCCAAGGTTACTGGTTGCTTGATTGTCTGCATTGACCGCGCCACTCGTCTTGTCAAGTCTCAGCAGGGTGCCGGAAAGGAGTATGTGGCTGTCATCCGCCTCCACGATAAGCTGCCCGGTGGCCAGGCCCAGTTCGCCCGCGCTCTCGAGACCCTCACCGGTGCGCTCTTCCAGCGTCCTCCTCTGATCTCTGCCGTCAAGCGTCAGCTCCGTATCCGTACCATCCACGAGAGCAAGCTCATCGAGTTCGATAACGACCGACACCTCGGTGTCTTCTGGGTTAGCTGCGAGGCCGGTACCTACATCCGAACGCTCTGTGTTCACTTGGGTCTCCTTCTCGGTGTTGGTGGCCACATGCAAGAGCTTCGACGTGTTCGCAGTGGTGCCATGGACGAGTCCAAGGGCCTGGTCACTCTTCACGACGTTCTCGACGCTCAGTGGCAGATGGACAACACCCGTGACGAGTCCTACCTCCGCAAGGTCATCTCTCCTCTCGAGACTCTCCTGACTTCCTACAAGCGTTTGGTCGTTAAGGACAGCGCTGTCAATGCTGTCTGCTACGGTGCCAAGCTCATGCTTCCAGGTCTCCTGCGATATGGTAAGTTTTCACGTAACAATCGTTGAGGCCACGAATCGCTAATTTAGTCACAGAGTCTGCCATTGAGCACCACGAGGAGGTTGTTCTCATGACCACCAAGGGTGAGGCCATTGCGCTGGGCATTGCTCAGATGTCCACCGTTGAGATGTCCACCTGCGACCATGGCGTTGTTGCCAAGGTCAAGCGCTGCATCATGGAGCGCGACTTGTATCCTCGCCGATGGGGTCTCGGCCCCGTTGCTCTCGAGAAGAAGAAGCTCAAGGCTGACGGCAAGCTCGACAAGTACGGCCGTCCTAATGATGCCACTCCCGCCAAGTGGAGCTCCGAGTACAAGGACTTCAGCACCAATGATGCCTCTGCTGCCGCCGCGGCCGCGGCCCCTCCCACTCCTGCTAAAGCCTCAGAGGCTGAGGATACTCCCATGGAGGAGGCTGCTGCCGATGACAGCAAAGATAAGAAGCGTAAGAAGCACGAGGGTGAGACCGCCGAGGAGAAGGCTGAGCGCAAGCGACGAAAGGCCGAGAAAAAGGCGGCCAAGGCTGCAAAGAAGGCTGCCAAGGGCGAGGCTATGGATAGCGACAGCGACTAAGGAAGTCCTAGCCATGAGTTTGGTTATAAGCCTGAACCCGAAAGCGGACCTTGATACCCGAGATGTAGGGTCTGTTGGCAAGGAGCGGTCTGCATGCTGTACCATATTCTCGCATTTTGTGCCCTTCTTTGCTATTCGAATTTGTTTTTGGGGATATAATGGCGTTTGGTTCGAAAATCCTGGGAGGAGTAGATGTAAGGCACTCAATGCAAAGGACGATAAAAACTAAAACAAGAGACACCGACTGGAATCATCTTGTCTTGACTTGGAGTGTGAAAGTATGAGGTTGTATTATGTCTCACAGCCGTGGTTTATGCCTGTGACCGTCGTGTGCTAGGTCTGATGATGTGCGGCTTAGGGAATACCGACACATGGCGCAAAATGTAGCGGTCACATAAAATGGCGGTGCGCTAAGAATATCGCATTGTTGGATCCCGAGCGGAGGTTCATCATCATGAAACGTCTAGAAAGGCTGGGCAATGCATGCGTTGTCACCAAGAAACCACGAGCCGATACTACTACTGCACGCATGATGACACGTTTTCTGGGCGCAAGATACCGGTAGAGGAGAGATAGTTGAGTGTAGGTAGGTTCCACAAGAGGAACGTTTTGATAGTCTCTGATACGCTGATACGTAGTAGAGTCTTGGTTAACAATCCAACTACGTACCGGTATCCGTACTGCCATGCTTAGCTGCAGATCAGTGGCCAAACGAAACATTGGATCTGAGTGGAAACATTGAACGAATCAGACTACAGTACAGCAACGCATCTCGAGTTGCTGCTGGCCGTCCCTGTTTCACAATTGGAAGAGTGGATTGCTGCGGCAGCGGCCAGTTCGCTAATAAGAGGAATCAAAGCGTTGCAACTCTATCTACCAACGCATGACACGGCATAAATGATAGAGGGCTATCCTGGCTTGGGCGTCTACTTGGACTGGCTGGAACCGCCTGATGCGCTGGTCCTTCAGATTGCCCGTTGTCACTAATGCCAGGGACAGTCTTAAAATAAACCCTTTGTGAATCTTGAGCGCCTAGTAGGCCATTTTTTGTCCTGCTTGAGAATGCATTAGCACGATAACAAAGAGGGTTAGGTATCAAGTCGTGGATGGAGGCCCCATGACTTGGCCTGGCCCATGGCGAGAGAGTAAGTATAAAGTCAAGAGGTAGGGAAAAACTAGGAGGTTAGTTGTGTGCTTGCTCGCCTGCAAGGTTTTTGATATCATAATTTTCAATATCCCGAGCTTGATCGAAGTAACTCATATGCGAAAAGAGAAACTCTTGCTCCCTCTTGATCATCTACACATTGCAGCTGCATTAACTCTCGCGCAACAACCCAACCTTATCATACAGTTTGCAAGCTTTTTCTTGGGATATAAATATTGACCAAGTTCTCATATGGATCAAGGAGTCAAAACTCAACGTCAGAGACTGTTGATCACCACCAGCCTTCAGCTGCACCTGGACCCAGTGATCGACCACTCATGACATCGAGATTATCAGGTACCAAGATTGAGGCTCAACTGGACGATTTATATGCCACGGTCCCGATGTCCCAGAGACTTTTGAGTTCTGACGACATGCCCATTATGTGTGTTTCGTCGAGGCCTCGAAGTCGCATCTTCATCATCTTCTCTCTCTTCCTCTCCCTTTTGGACACTGTCTCAGGCCTACCTACAAACTTTTCTTCTCCTCAGATCCGACCGTTCCTACATCCACCTCCGAAGCAGCATCTAAGTCGAAGACAACAAGACTGGTCTGACACAGAAACTTTCCTACCACGACTGTCAGTCAACTTTCCCGATCCAGGTCTCCTTCACGACCGAGAGGGTCGCTGGGTCTCTTTCGCAACGAGCGGAGGTGGATTCCATATTCAAATTGCCGTTGCAGATGATCCTTTTGGTGAATGGACTCACCTTCAACAAGATGCCCTCCCTGAAGACGGATGGACGAGCGGTAGCAACTACTGGGCTCCTGACGTACGGAGACTAGACGACGACTCGTACATCATGTACTTTTCAGGAGAACTTCCTGAAGGTGGTCACTGCGTCGGTGTTGCGCGATCGAAGAACAGTACGGGGCCATACAAGATGGATCCCAAACCCTTCGTCTGCCCGCAAGACGAGGGCGGAGCAATCGACCCGGCCGGCTTTGTTGACAAGTCGACAAACAAACGCTATGTCCTCTATAAAGTCGACGGCAACGCTCTCGGCAACGGCTCACCAACTCCGATCCGACTGCAGCGGGTCTCGAGAAAGGACGGATCCACGCCGATCGGCAAGCCCCTGACCATCATGGACCGGATCGCCTCCCAGGATGGACCCTTGGTTGAGGCTCCAAATCTAGTGCATACAGCGGATGGGAAATATTTGCTCTTCTTCAGCAGCCACATGTACACGGACGACGCATACGATGTCAAGTATGCCGTAGCTGACAAGATCGAGGGACCCTATGTCCGTGGCCGGTATCCGTTCCTCCAGACGCCGGCTCTCGGCCTCAGAGGACCCGGCGGGGGCACAAGCGCAGAGGATGGAGGGTTTATGGTGTTTCACGCGTGGTGTGGGGAGGGGACGAGGTGTATGTATGCGATCGGGTACGGAATTGGGTATGTGGAAGATTTCTCTTGAGCGTGGTGACTTAAAGGATACCATTCGAGGTCTGACAGGATAGACGAGATGGCGTTTGACGACCACGTGTGATGGTTTTGTGTATACATAATTACCTCTTTTTAGACTTAGACTTGTGAAAGAAAAGCTCCTTTATTACTTTGATGGTTCATTGACAATCATCGGGTCTTGCTTGGCCTTTAGCTTTGATCGGTCCCAAGATCAATCTGAGGCGTGATGGATGCCCGATGGTGGATGGCTAGATGGATGTTGGATGATAGTGGTGGATGACCGCTACTGGCTACGGCTCAGGGCAAAGCCAGCCTTAAGCGCTGGGACCTGTGCAAATCTGCCAACCCCTGAAACGGTAACCGCCCAACGACCCTTGCGCTGTGCTTTCCTTGTCTCTGATTCGCTGCCTGAGGGAACCATCTTCCCGCCTTACCAGGCACGAACGAATGAGGCTTTAGGAAATCCCCCGCGAACAGACTCTTTTAGTTATCTTTCCATCAACATCATCTATCACTTACTTGTATCTACATATCCCACAGAAGTTAAGCGCCCGTGTCCGTTTTCACCGGCCACTATTGATAACTGCTATTCGCTGCTTGGACCGTTTCGATCCCATCCGTGAGAAGAGTTGTTGACCATCATCTATCGACTGCAGCCAAGCGCACAAACGTCGATGCGGCACAGACAACATGGCGGCATTTCTTATCCGAGAATTGGGTGATTGGGAGTCACAGCGCGGCAACCAGATCCTCTCTTTCAGGTCTCGTCTATGTCTTGGCTTGCTACGGCTGAACGTAGCAGAGCATATCAGATCAGAGCATGTATTGATTGCATTGCATCTGCAGTTCTTGATCGAGTGATGAAGAGAACAAGCCACCACACACACACCCTCTCTTTGCCTTAGACGCGTTGCTTCATATTTGGAAAGCCTGCTCGTCCCAATCTTCCACGTTCCATCTCTCTTTCTATTCCCCGAGTTTGCGTTTCATCTTCGCTTTGGCCGTTCCCATTCCCTTCTCTTCCGTTGCCCGTTTGCTCATCGCAAACGCAGCTCTTTGTTGATCTATATACTTACTGCTTACTATTCGTGTTCCCTTGTGATCCCATCTCTATATAACTGTTACAACCAGCATGTTGTAGCGGAAGAGTGTCAGGCGCATACATTTGGCCTCCTCAAAACCCACTTGACTTACATTTTCCCATCTCGTTCCTTTGTACCCCAGTTCGAGGTGTTTCACAGCTGGCCTGGCCTCAGATCTACCTTTCTAATCACCAAACCATCGCTTATCGAAACCGCGAATTTCCTTTGCGAACACTGGCCCGCCAACAACGGCCTGTGTCATCTGCCATGTCTAGCTTTTCTATCTTCCTTTCACTTCTCTTCTGGGTCTCGGTCACGGCTCTGCAGGTTACGCCCAACTCGCCCTGTTCCCAATTTTGTCTAGCCCGCTCTGATCCTGATGCATCTGAAACACGAGGCGACGAGATCGTGTGTAGCGACGATGACTTTAAGAGAAAGACTGAGGGTCAGAAATTCCAGAGATGCCTGGCTTGCTTGCAAGACAGTACCTTTATGCAGGGAGACGAGAGTGACCAAGACTGGTTCTTGTGTAAGTAATACCTCTCGTTCATTCGACATCGTATCTGACTTTTCCGTCATTAGACAACATGCGTTACTCTTTCGATTATTGCATTTTTGGCTATCCCAATGCAACTGGCATTGCATCGGGCCCATGTATCACCTCAGAAGCCTGTGGTCCTATCGGGGATGCCCTGAAGGAGGGCATCACCAAGCCTAATGATCGAGAGCAGTATGATTACTGTGACGCCGATAGCAAAGCTATGCTTGGAGACGCCATCACCAAGTGCCAGTCATGTGTCAAGGCCGATAGCGCTCATACCATCATCTCAAATTGTGAGTTGTTTCCACACCCAGTTGCTTGCTTCATCTAACCTTGTGCCAGTCCTCGTTGCCCTCAATGCGGGATGCCAGCAACGTCCCAAACCGGGAATCATCATCGCACTTAATGACACCGTCTTTAGCGAGAGAACTATCTCTATTGTGGACCCGTCTGCTTCTCTTGTTCCAGGAGATAATTACGGCCTCCCCAACACTTCGATTGCTGCCATTGCCGTCGGCTGTGTCGCTTTCCTACTCGTCTCTGCAGGCTGCATCTTCATGCAGTACCGCAAACGCAAGAAGCATTCTGCCCAAAGCCGACGATCTTCTCTTTCTTTCCGCTGCCAGACTCATCTTACACCAAGAACACCTGGTTTCCATGACTTACCACCATATATGGACGAGGAGAGAAACTTGTCCAAATCGTCACTCTGGAACCCATGCAACGCCATGAGGAGTCTACACGACACGCACAAACTTGGCATTGTCACTACCTCTATTCCGCACCCGCCTCCTACTAGGGCTCCATTGCACACTCCACATCGTGAGGATGTATCCCCTACAGAGAGTATTTCGAGCTGCTCCAACGCCCCTTTACTGCCGAACTCAGCAGGACTACAGTCTAGTACACCATGTATCGCATCTCCACTATTCAGCCCTGGCCTCTCTATCACCACACCCCGTTCGGGCACCTTTCCACGAGAAAGTCACGACAGTAATAATCCATGGCAACAACAACAAAACGGTAGTTCAAGTAAAGGCTTTTTGAGGAAAAAGAAGTCGAGAGATTCTCAAGCCCCTACTGAGAGGCGTAACATTCAAATTGTGTTCGATCCACCGCCCAAGAAAGTTAAATAAACACAAGTTCTTGTTCTTATCTCTCGTTTCTTGAAGTTGATTTTTCTTCTTCTTTTTCTTCGGGAGCGACGGCGTTTTCGGCTGGAAGAAATCCTGTGCGCGGACATGCGCTCTGGACAAGATGGAGTATTAGGATAGTTGTAAATTGACGAGACATCATCACAATCAAAGAATTGATAAAAGACGTGCGCGTGGTGTGGCTTTAAACGCCGGATATGTGTATTTGCCTGACCATTTCCCCATGCTGTGCCCAGCCCTTCCCATTCAGATCTAAATCATGCTATCCCTCCGTTTAATGTTGCAACACACAATAAGGTAGTTAGTCAAAACATATGCCTTTGGAACAGATATGTACCTCGTAATCTCCATCCAATCCATGTAATATATACTTGGGATGGCATTGCCTTCCTCTTAAGCCACAATCTCTATTCCCTTCCCCCACATATTACGCATCTTGTTCCCAGGGTGTTGAGCCTCTGCTCATGAGCTCGCTTTGTATTCTGTCGTTCTGGTCTCGGAACCAGGTTGCCCCCTCTTCCATCTCCTCCCTCATAGCGCGGAGTTCGTTGATTAGGTTTTGTGCATCGCTCATGACCCGTTTGTGGGAGCTGGATTTGGCTTGGCCCTCCTGAGTTACTTCGCCGTCATCCTCTGCTGCACGCTTTCTCTTATTCTTGGCAGCTGCGCTATCGGACTCGGCAGTATCGATAGCCTCACGTGAGCTAGACAGGCGATGTCGCCCTTCAAAACGAGTAGGATCGCTCACAGAGGCTCGGCGGTTGAAGTTGCTACTGGGCGGACCCATTGTGCCGCCTCTAGGCTGCCTCTTCTTGCCGTACTGCATCTCGTTCGCCAGTGATTCTGGCACAGCCGTGCCATCGGGCATCTGCACAAGACCCATAGCTTTCAGTCGCCAGCGTTCGGATACCCTGCTGATCCGATTGCTAGGCTCGGGACTTGAGGTGTTTCTAGAGACCATGGGAGGCAACGAGCGTCTAAAAGTGGCAGATTGGTCGCCAGAGAACTGTTGTCGGAGTGCTCTGGTCTTGGAGCCGCCTCTTGCAACAGACGGGTTGGACTGCTTGCTAGAGACGGAGCTGCTGACTGACGGCGCCTTACGTACGATCCTTGCAGCAGCTTCTTGCTCGTTATCAATTCCGGATAGGACGCCTGAAGCAAGGATTGCGTCCTCTTCTGCAGCTTGACGGCGTTGGCTTGGTTTTTTGTGCTTGAGGAAGTCTTTCAACTCCTCTGGTCGGTTCAGCTCGGCGATCTCGGCCTTTTCTCGCGCAGCTCGACGAGCAGCCTCCTTCTGAGCTTTGGCTTGCGCCGTACGCTGTGCTTCGTAATATGCTCGCATCTGTTCTCGGCCACTGCGGCGAAGCTGGCTGAGGCGCCGGTCGCGTGCAGTGTCCTTCCAGCGGTAGAAGTATTTGACTGAAAGGTTGTAGATGCGGAATTTCTGTGCTTCTGCTAGTGCCTTTTCTTCCTCCTCTTTCTGTCTATTGGTCTCTTCATCCTTGACAAACTTTCGATACACGCCTTGCAGAATGTTATCTAGCATGAATGCTTGGAAGTCCTCCAAGAGTCCATCATCACCCGTTACGAACCACTTGGTGAAGTCACCAAGAAGGTCGCGAGGTGGGGCTGGCGGTGCTGGGGGAGGGCTCGGCTCATCTGGTGCTTGGGTAGTAGTTAGGGCAGTCGAGGGTTGAGAAATATCACCATTCGATACTGGAGTCAGGGAAGGTGAGGCTCCAAGAGGAGGGAACGAGAATTGAGGCGCTGCCGCAGCAAGTGGTTGCAAGCCTTGCGTGATGCTTGTTGATGGCTTGCTTTGCTCACCTGCCAACGTAGGACTTTTGCCTGAGCCGAGCCCTGCTGTAAGTTGTGGCTGTTGTGTTGTGTTGTTGCTGTTGCTGGCACTGGGTATAGATGGGTTTTGCAGCTGTGTTGTGGCGTTGAAAGGACTTGAAGATAGCTGGGGGGTTGGAGGTAATATGCTGACGTTAGGTGGCTTTGCCGGTTCTGCTGGGACAATGGCTGGAGTCTGAACCTGGGACTTTTCGGATCTTGTCTCTTTGCTAGGGGCGTTTTGGGCTGAGGAAACCGCAGAATTGGCCGATGGGAATGAGAACCGGGGTTGTGTTGATAGTCTAGCATCTTTGTTTTGAGAGGCAAAGGGCTGATTAAAAGGGCTGCTCTGCGCCGGCTCACTCGAAATAGATGATGCATTGCCGGAAGAAGCGAACGGGTTTGGTGGTTGTGTTGTTCTTGTACTCCGCGGCTGCTGAAAGGTGGAAGATGCACTACCAGGGGCACTGCTGAGGAACGATGTTGTAGTTGCAAAAGTTGGCTGTGCAGATATATTGACGGCAGGCTTCTCAGCTGCTGAATCCAAGCCTGTTGCAAAGGGGTTTTGCTGAGGTGTTGGTGCCGGTTGTTGTAAAGCAGAGCCATTTGTCGAAGTGCTTCCGTTGAATGTAGTCCCTAAGCGAGTACAAACGTCAGAACCAGTGGTTTAGGCGTGTCTTTGCCAGATTTCCAGTGGTTCGTCTCGAGCCAACGGTGTTGTCCTGAGTAAGTCTCAGGAGCTATGGCTTATCGAGGCTCCGGCTGAATGCGATTTCCTGTTCGCCTGCAATGTAAAAGGCCTTTGCATACGATCGTATATGCTGAGAGCCATGGTGTGCAGAATCTTTGGCGCAGATTAAACAATAGGGGTAGGGTCTTACCTGAGGTGCCGTTGACGGGCTTGTTGTCTCCCCAAGATCCACCAGGTGTGCTAAAAGATGAAAAGGCATTTGGCGTTGTGGTCCTAGGTCCAGTGGGTATACGAGATTTAGTAGTAGGGAGTTTCGTGTCCGAAACGAAAAGGCTTCCTTCAGTGGAACCATTGGCTGTAGGTTTGAGAAGGGTTATGTCTTGATGGACGGTTTCGTGGATGAGCTGAGGAAGCGTTCTAGAGCCACGCTTCTTTTCGACCAGATTGTGGGAGAATTGGTGTTGAAGGCGAAGGTGAGGTAGAGGACTCCGATTATCCAATTTTGCGTATTGGCGACTAACGTCGGAGGGATCTTCCTCGCATTGGCCAAATTCGATATTATGAAGCTCTGCAAACTCGATGGCTTGCTCGACAGTATCAAAACGCAGAAACTTGTTCAGGACGGCAGCAGTTACATCCTTGGCAGTCTCTCGAGGTCGAGCAAGACCTCTTTTGATAGCAGCCAAGATCGAACGGCGGAGTCGGGGGAAATGACATTCTGCGAAGCAAGCCATTGTGTAGGAAACCTTCGGATCTTCCACTATTCGGAAATATGATTGATAGGCAGCTGACGCGGCCAGCGACGGCGCGTCCTTGAGAGGTCCATGAAAGTCCTGCGTGTTTTGAAGAGATTCGACAAGTGAAACTGCCGTGCGGACCTCGTCAGAGTCTTTCCAAAGATTTGACTTCCATTGGCGCTGGAGAGTTTCAATAATGTTGGAGTCGTAGGCATGGAAGATGAGATAATATGCTCGGAACTCGGATTCGTTTTCACAGCGGATTCCCTGATCATTGCAGTCATCGTAGGCGTCACGGAGTGAAAGCAGAGCTTTTCCAAGCTGTTCCAACTCCTGCTGTTCTACAAAATCCTCCGGTGCTTTGCCTTCTTGTGTAAGAAGGTGAAGTGCCGTTACGTGAAACCTCGCAATGTTCTCCAGGACATAGACCTGCGTTTTCATCTCTTCGGGTGTGAGAGATGAAAAGAAGGTAAAATCTCTGCGGATCGCGCGTGTTCTGTCCCAGAGAAACCCGTGCAATACTGGTAGGTTTCCGTCATCGCGCAACAGATCATCAATGAGGTAGTCGAGGGTCCTTCTGAGAGCCGACACTGATCGCACATCCATGGGGAGGGGTGCTTCTTGACCGGCAGCAGAACGAGCGAGCTTCTTGACCATGCGACGGGTGTTGGCGAATGTTGTTTTAGGGTTCTTCTCGGGCTGATGGACATCCATTTCGTTGATTCGTGTGATCTTTTCGTACTGGGGACACATATCCTCGCAGATGCCTTTGAAATCGATAGCATCCTGGAGGGTCTTGCGCTTTTCTGGGTCGTCGATCAAGCCGGCCTTGGTTAATGACACGCGCGCCTTGCTACGATAGGTCTCGTATTTCTCGCGGAACTTGGTGACCTCAGCTTTGTTTTTAGGATTTCCAGGCTGTGATGGCCACTGTGGAGGATGGATGCCATCTTTCCGTAGCTGCTCATACACCTTCTTAGCATGAGGGTCGTCGGAATGGTGAACTTCTGGGAGGTTTTCGTCGTGAGAATCGTCGCTCGATGATGACGTTGGTCGCGATTCGTCACGCGTCGTCGCGAATGGGTTGGATCCATTGCTGCGCGCCTTTTGGCCTGTCGGTTTCTTGGAGAAGTTGGCAGTACTGAAAGGATTCTTCTTTGAATCGTTGTTGTTCTTCTTCTTATCGTCGCCTTTCCTGTTCTTTGGCCTGCCGCCTCCATCACTCAGATTGGTGTCTTTGCTCTTGAACGGGTTGTTAGGCTTTCGCTTTGCTTCGCTATCGCTCTGGTCACCAAACACCGAGGGTTGCTTGCTTCGCTTCGTCTTGGAGGAGTCGCCTGCACCATCAATGCCAAATGCGCTACCTTTGTCGTCAGAGTTAGTCGCGAAAGGATTGAACGCTGGAGACGAGCTCCGCGTCGGCTGACCAAAAGCCGAGAACATCTGGTTTGATGATGCAACGGACGTCGCACTCATCTAGGGAATCGTTTGAACATGAGGATTAGTTAGAGCGCTCGAAATGCGTTGCGTGGCGTGGCGTGACGTGAGAATTACAGCGGGCGTTGGTTGAATGTTCGAAGTAGAATTGAGCCCGTCAAGCTAGTTCCTATTCTGGGAAGCTTTGCTCTGCTTGCTGTGTTCCACGACCCACCCACCACGTGATCCGCGTCAATTAGATACCATGTAACAATCAGTAGACACTTCACAATAGCGACTCATAATATTCTATTCAAGTAAATTCGCATGTTTCATTGATATTTGTTACTCCTTAAACTCCCTTTTTTTTTGGTGTCCCAATGTAAATCATCTCAGTTTGGTCTATTCATGACGCGCCAAACCGTCCGTTACCTTATCCGACCACGAATTCGAGCAGGCCCCAGCCCCTTTCGAATCTCGTCTAGCTGCTCAAGACCTGTTTGTGCTTTGGCCTTCTTGGACGTCCTCTTTCCAGGCTTGGTGAAGTTTCCAAGGAAGTCGTCCATGATGTTGTCAAAGTCGCCACGAATGGGGCCTTGAACAGTGGACATGGTAGACACGGCAGACACTGACTGCATGTCATCATCCATATCCTCGTTGTATCGCTCCTCAATCTTGTCGAACCTTGCGTCCAGCAGAGTCATCTGCTCAGTTCGCACCAACGATGAGGAGGTCATGGAGTAGCTTGAGTTGTCTGTCAGCGCTCCTTTCCTCTTCTTGCGTCGGCCACCATTGGTGGTGGTAGTCCAAGTAGACTGCATCTCAGATTGTGATGGCGCAACTGGTTCCCGGGCGCCCTTTTGCTCCTTCTTGAACTGCTTGAAATCTTCAAGCCAGTCTTGAGAGGGACCCTCCTCAGGCTGCTCTGCTGGTGCCTTGACCAGTTGAGGCACATCGTCATCCTTGTACTCCTTGTTGGGCTTTGCTGTAGCATCTGACTCCCATCCGTCGTCTTGATCAAACTCTGCCCCATCAAACTCGAAGTCGTCCAGCTCTCGGCCATCCTTAGCAAGCTCCTTGAAGACGTCATCATCTTGATCGTCAACGTATGCGTCATCTTCCAGAGCCTCGAGAACCTCTCGTAGACGGGGATCCATGTCGGGCTGAAATCCCTTGATGGAGTCAGGAATATCCTGCTGGGCCTCGTAGGTGACCCTTGTGAGGTTCTTGGATGGGAGGATATCCTCATCGAGGATATCGCCTGCGTCCTGCTCAATGTCCAGCTTCTTCAGCGCATCCTCAAGCGACTGCTTCTGCTTTCCCTTGCCCTTGTTCGCAGTCGCTGTGGATTCGACAAACACAACTTCACCACCTCCAGTGTTGAGATCGCGCAGGTGCTGCATGTAATCATACTCGGAATCGTCAAAGTAAACGCCATAGCTGGCTGCCTCACCCTCATTTGCGCGGACACCCTCGGCCTCGTAACCGAGCTCAGAGGCCAGATCATCTAGATCCTTCGATTTGGATGATCCCTTCTTGGTCTGAGTAGGGTTGAGCACCATTGCAGGCGCATTTTCGTCGTGGATGAGGGGGTCATTTTGCGGTCGGTGGACAAGGGTGAAGTGTTGGGCCGACTTTTTGTCGCTGAGCAGTATTAATTAGTAGGCTGTATATGAGAAGAAGCCTGCCACGAGTTGCAGCACTTACATCCACTTTCGAGGCATCTTGGCGGTTTGAAGCGACAAGAATCCAGTTGTGAGGTGGGCGTGGGTGTTGGGCTTCGATCACACTCATCCGGGTGCAGAAATTCTAGCGGGGTGACGAAAAAATCCTTATCTAATAATCCACAGTTATCCAGGACGCTGTCGACTGACTCACACAGTCTTGAACCCTATTCCAAGAGTTGTAAATTACAGTGTGACTAGAGCAATTGGTACACGGACAGAGGCCCCGAAAATTCCATTTGCCCCTCCATAGACAGTCATTATTCAGCGGGGCACACTCAGTTGATCTGATCTCCAAGTCAACCAAACCCTTACACCAAACTAACCATCTCTTTAGAGATATCGAGCCTTGGAACAGAGATTCCTCGTATACCAAAGACCAAGAGCGCATTTAATCTCAACCCGGAAACCCCCGCCAAAATGGTTCTGGCAAAGTCCAAGAACTCGGTCGGGTTGGGCAACGCCCTCATGAACGATCGCTTCGGCAAAGGCAAAGGAACCGACAGGAAGCGAACTTCTGCCATCACCAGAACAAATCACGCTACGGGCGAGCAATATCTTGTCAACGAGAAGAAGGATGCTGCTTGGGTCAAGATGCGCTCCGTTACGGAGCAAGGTGACCTCGACGAGTTCCTGGCTACCGCTGAGTTGGCTGGTACTGACTTCACTGCCGAGAAGACCAACAACGTCAAGATTATTCATACAGACCAAAAGAACCCCTACCTTCTCTCGGCGCATGAGGAGAGAGATGTTCTTGGAAAGCATAAGCAGCATAGAGGTCGTCTGACCGTGCCCCGAAGACCCAAGTGGGATTCCACAACGACTCCTGAAGAACTGGATTCACGGGAGCGAGAGAGCTTCCTTAACTGGAGGCGCGGCTTGGCCGAGCTACAGGAGAACAACGACCTTCTCATGACACCGTTTGAACGAAACCTAGAGGTCTGGCGACAGCTCTGGCGAGTTATTGAGCGATCGGACCTCATTGTCCAAATCGTTGATGCCAGAAACCCTCTACTATTCCGTTCCGAAGATCTCGAGTCTTATGTCAAAGCTGTTGATCCCAAGAAGGAGAACCTCCTTCTTATCAACAAAGCAGACATGATGACACCAAAGCAGCGCAAAGCTTGGGCAAAGCACCTAAAAGAGGCAGGTATCTCATACCGTTTCTTCTCGGCCGAGCTGGCCAAGGCAGAGATTGAGGCGAGGGATCTTGCCGGCTCCGATGACGAGTCAGCCGCCGACCCTTCGTCAGAACCCGTAGCGGAGGAGCAAGGAGAAGGCAGCGGCCAACAAGAGCAAGAGGGTGCTCCTCTGACCGAAGAGCCGGCGCCAGAGACGGAGACCGACAGAGAGGCCAAGGCAGCAGAGGAGGCAGACGATATCGACACACAAATTCTAACAGTCGAGGAATTGGAAGATATTTTCCTACAACATGCTCCCACAGACGCAGGTAAGAGATCTTTCTAGAACTCCTCAGAGCTCCAGCTAAATAATCAACAGGCGCAGATCATAAGTTGCAAGTCGGTTTAGTTGGTTACCCCAACGTCGGTAAATCGTCCACCATCAATGCTCTCATTGGAGCGAAGAAGGTCTCTGTCTCGTCGACACCGGGAAAGACAAAGCACTTCCAAACCATCCACCTCAGCGATCGTGTTATTCTATGCGATTGTCCCGGTCTTGTCTTCCCCAACTTCGCCACCACCAAGGCTGACCTCGTCTGCAATGGTGTTCTTCCCATTGATCAGCTTCGTGAGTTCCAAGGCCCTGTTGGTCTCGTCACTCAACGAGTCCCTCAGCCTTTCCTCGAGGCTATCTATGGTATTCACATCCGCACTCGAGCCATCGAGGAGGGAGGTACCGGAATCCCCACTGCTGGCGAGCTTCTCCGCGCTTATGCCCGCGCCCGTGGTTTCCAGACCCAGGGTCTCGGTCAGCCTGACGAATCCCGAGCCGCTCGTTACATCCTCAAGGACTACGTGAGCGGCAAGCTTCTGTTTGTTTCGCCTCCCCCTGGAATTGAGGATGCAGCCGACTTCAACCGTGGCCTCTACGACGAGGAGCACCTCCCTGAGAAGCGGCGCGCTGCCCTAAGCGCTGCTATGGACCAGCTTTCCGTCGCTGATCCGGCTAGCAGTGAGCCTTTTCTTGCCGTGGACGATGATGCTGTCGACGTTGCCTCCACCGTCGACGTGCCCCTGCCTGCTGGCCCTAAATCCAAGAAGATCGACAAGGGCTTCTTCGGTCCCGAGAGCTCTCAGGGACACGTCAGCCGGCCGTTCAACTACCAGTATTCAGAGCAGGGCAAAGAAGATCCTCTAGCGGGCAAGCACCTGTCCGGTCGCAAGGCGCGCACGTTGGTTGCTCTTGAGAACGGCCTCGACCCCAAAGAGGTTCAGATGGCAACAAGCAAGAAGCACTTCAAGGGAAACCCCAGAGGTGGAAAGGGTAAACGCCGTGCTGCCCGCCGCGTAGGAGATGACGACGACTAAGTAAACATAGAAGGAACCAAAGAAAGAAAAAATATTAAAACGAAAATCAGATACATGGGCATTGAGGAACAAAAGGTGGGCTTCGGAAACGGTTGCATTGGGCCTGGTTGAAAAGGATCTGGTTATGGAAGGGCTCTAGGCCAAGCTATGATGCGACACATGTCTTCACCATTACGGTCAGCTATGGAATCAACACGAACATTTCTTTTGTTTTGGCATGATTGAGTATTGTGTCTATGACAAAACTGTGACCAGGACTGATGTGCAGTAACTTCTCACACACGCATCAAATCGACTTCGCATTAAAATCTCATGACAAATAGGAAATCTGGGTATTGACTGTCTACTCTGTCCGCAGTTCGCCCCAATTAAAGACCGTGCCGTTTAAAGTAAAACAAAAATTCAGATGCTATGCCCACGATGATGAGTACCAATAGTTCCCCAACTCCAAAGCAACGTCTGTCCTCCTTGAAAACCGTCGTGGTGTGTTGTGTGCCCGGGTTGATAGGTTCACAGTCAACAGTGAATGTCTGAGTGTAACAGCAAATCCTTGAGCTGCTCATGATGTTGTACCGGCGTCACCTGACACTCCCTCTCGACTCTCGGCCCCCTTTCGATTCTCGACGGTCCTCGGATTTGAGAAACAGCCGTTTCGTACCACCAACTTTGCCAAGCTCACCAAACTGACCGTTTGTTGATGAGATCCTTCGTTCGCCACTGGCAATTCTGACCTTTTCCTTGACACTTGCGACCCATGCCTTGTTCTCCTCGCTCATCTCGACTTTCTTACCTGAAGGCCCCGCAAGACCGAGGAAAGAACTCTCATCCTCTCCCCAGCTGATGTGAGAGCTTGATCTCGACCGGTTGGATTCTTCCGAAGAAGGGCCTTCGTCACCAGGTGAGGGTCCAATAGCAGGTGTTCTGGGATTTAGTTTGGGCACTTCGCTGCTCATGGCTCCAACACTCCGCCGGGTCTTACGGACAGCCAGAGGTGTCATAGGAGACATTTCAAGCGCAGAATGAGGCCGACTAGCTGGGCTTGAGCCCATGTTGGGTCTTCGCGCAACAGGTGCATCTGGGAGGACCTCTACTTTGGCGTTGGCTACGGCAGATCGGCGTTTGTGATGGCTAGCATACTCTTTGAGATACTCGCCGAGGTCTGCCCAGCCGCCACCCACACGGACCATGACTCGCTCACCCTGCTCGCCAACACACCGGATAAAGAGTTTTATCGGGGCCTCACCAGTCGACCTAGAAAGATGGTAGACTTTGATCTCTTGCTTGCCACGGTTTCGCACTCTCGTGTTCTTTGCTGGTGAAAGAGTGAATGAAGGCGTTCCGGCCCTGGAAGAGATACTCGAGGTGCTTCTTCGGAACGGCTCAACGGAGGGCCTCTTCCTGACACGTGGTAGCTGCAAGTCTGGGGGGTTCAAGTTGACCTTCGGGGGCTCGGTAGTCAGTTTGATCTTTGCGGGTATGGAGTCAATGATTTGACTGATTTGTTGTTGTAGGTGCTGGTCCCCAGTACTGTTCCGGTGTTCAAAAGGAGTAGCATATTCAGAGATCGAAAACGAGTCATCAAAGTCTTCATTAAACGAGTCCTCGATCTGCATGCTGGACATGTTGAGATCGTCAATACTCCGATCCGGTCCCAGTAGAGGGCTGTCGAAAGGTGCTAACGATGATTCCCGTGAATCCACAGGTGGCATGGGTGGTGAACTGGGCGGGCTCGCCTGGATATACTCCGCTTCGCGAATTCGGGTTCGAGGAAGGTCAGGAGAAGCAGATACCTCAGGAGGGTCACTAGACAGGCCACCAAAATGGCTAGAAGAACGACGAGTGACAGCAAGTTTTCGACTTGGGTCACTCTTCTGCCTGAGCATAGGTAGAGGACGAAGGGGCGGTAGCTCGGGGGAGATATCTCGATCGAAATCGTGCGAGAAACTGTGATCAGGTGTCTCGGGGGTCCGAGTCAACATCGCAGAGGAATTAAAATCTTGCTCAATAGTCGGTGTTGGTGCTCGGGGGGTAGCTGGCACGACGTCTCTGGTACTATCAAAGGTTTCGTTCTCATCCTCACAAGATTCATCGAGTTCCTCGATAGGAAGAAATGATGGAGTATCAGGTTCACTTTCAGAAGATACGTCTCTCCTGTACAACTCTGGTACGACAGTCTCGGCCTCGGAAACCCCAGAAGGCATTCTAGGCTTGGAGGGTTCCATAGCTGATGTGTTAGGGTCGATAGCTGATCCGTTCTTGGGTGGTAGGAGCAGCGGGATCGGTACAACGCCCTTGCCAGCATCGACAGAGCTTTCGTCATCGCTACAAGACTCATCGACGATCAGGCTGTCACCGTACGCGGCAGCCCCATTGGCTTCTGCATCTCGTTTGACCGGCGACGGGGATCGAGGAGGCTGTGCTCGTGCAGAGCAGGCAGCCCTTTCAGTTTCTCTAATTTTTCTCTCACAGACCACAACCCAATCACTGTAACTCGATTCGACGGATTCCATGCGATCCAGCCAGTCACTGGGGAGGGTATCAGTTAAACCCTCCAAACAATCGAGCATGTAATCAAGAGATCGGCCGGGGCGTACGACTAGTTGCTCAAGATGCCCCTTCATCACCTCATACGTGTTTCTCGTAAGTGTCGAATCTCGTGGAAAGGTATTGTTGTCTGCTTTGTGTGTGTCTTTCGAGGGTAAAGAAATGGCCTTAAAGGCGGAATCAAGAGCAACTTCAGCATCCTCGATAGCAAGTAGTACGGTTGGGACGCGGCGTAGAGCGCAAAGTCGGATGTTCCAAGCGTGCAACAAGCGGGTCAACTTGTTTAAGATGGGCAGTGCATGCATAACAATTGCAGTTATCACCGCTGTGTGATCTTCCATTCGATTATAGCTAGAGCGTGACAGCGGGCCGGCTCCGGTGAACTCAGAAAGCGGTGTGCCTGGCCTGGATAGAGGAAGAATGTGATTGTTGAGAACATGAGCCTTGATGTCTTCGATACCAAGCTCGGACAAATCGCGCTGAATTTGAGCCAGTCTCCGGTCGTACTTCGCCACGTCTTGGGCTAGCAAACTTCCCATATACTGCTCGCTACCTGCATCGGGTACGGTGAGCTGCATCGATCTTCTTTTGCGCTCCTCCTCACTGGGTATCTCAAATCCGGCCGACGTTGACCCAGAGGGCCATGGCCAAGACTGTAATTCCTCGAACCACGCCCAAATAGTATTAGACGCGACGGCTGTGCGCATAGTAAACTCTCGTTCGGGAGAAGAAGAGTTTTCCATGGATGCCCGGAGGGCACCGGTAGCGGTGTTGAGTGCATCGACGACAGTGCGCGGGCCGAGATTGGCAAGAATATCATCGGAGAGACGGTTTCTCGGGGGCGGAGAAGTGGCGGTGGGATGGCGCGCATGCCTAGCGACTTGGGCGGGTGTATCGCTCATGATTGTTATCCAGCAGACAGACAGAATCGAATCGGGTCGATGAAAAGTAGAATCATGATCTGTCTAGGAGCCTGGAGACAGGTCGATGAGGCGGGGATGAGAGATGGTTTTGATGCCCATGTCGAAGAAGATACGTCAAGGATTACGTCGTCGGATGGGTCGCTCGAAAGGCCGTCCAGTTCGTCAAGTCTTTGTGATGCTTGTTCAGTAACGCAATCACGCAAGGTTACTTTCTTGAGTGCAAGCAAGATGACATGCAGGTTGAGGGAATGCTGAAGGTTAGAGAGGTGAAGCTTTTGGCAGGATAGCGAGCTGCGCAGATCGGAGGATGAAGCCCCAAACCGATAGATAAAAAGAAAAAGCAAGACGACCTAGGCGGGTCCGCAGAGGTGAAGGAGTGACAAAGAGGGCCTATAGAAGGCCACTCTATGAGTTGAAAGGAAATGGAGCAATCGCCGAGAGGAGGTGGCGGTCAAGGTTGAGGTTGAGCTGAGTTGAGGTGAGGAGAGGTAAGGTTGAGGTTTGAGGTGGTGTGGTTCTTGTGTGTGCGGCAAAGGGCGAGCCACGTCGCGGTCGCGTTTGCTGGTCGTGGATCCTCCAGGTTAGCGGAGGCCACGCCCTGTAATAATGGAGGTTTGCGCTGAAGGATGGGGCTTGCGTGGTCGTATTTAGCGGTCGGGTCAAATAATTCTAGTCCAGTGTCTCGTCACCGAGGACTCGTGTAGCAAGAAAAAGGAGGCTGCTGAAATTGCATTTGATTGATCGAATGGCCCATAAGCACCAGGTAAAAATAAAGTGACAGTCTTGAGTATTCGTGGGGTTTGACTTGACAGTTCGTGGAGCTCAACAAGAGCTAAGCTGTGGGTGGTTGACGGAATGGCCGGATTTAGACAAGATCTTGTTTGTAGACGAAATGGACAAATGATGGGAAGCTGCAGAATAGGACAACTGAAAGAAGGCACAGCTGTGGTTAACGGCAGTGAAGCTCAAAGAACAGACAGAGATAAGAAGAAGTGTCGAAGAGTCGAGCTCGGTGAAGCTGGAGCTATGAACTGAGCTTTGGCTTGGAGCTGTGATCACTACTAAGGCTCAACATCAGCCGATGAAAAAACAGGCAGGACAATTTAGGGAAGATGGAGAGGTAACGAGAGGTAGAATGACAATTGACGGATCAGGTATAACACGCAGATACCAAGGATACAAAGAATAATAACCATAGTCGCAAGATGTCAAAGGAGAGATGAGGTGTTGTTTTGGTAGGTTAGGTTAAAAGGAGGAAGAGATGGGTTCTCACTACCTACTAAGGCACCTACTAACCTACCTAGGTGTAAATGGATACGGATACGTAGACAGGGTACGGAGTACCTACGGAGTACGGATACTAGGAAAGTTATTATTTATCATTACCTATGGTGGTGGATGCGCCTGTTTTTGGAGATAATCTAAGAAACCCCCCCCCTCTTCGCCTCGCCTCACCTCGCCTCCTCTAGC